>CM062644.1:10576771-10766322 GCA_025617555.3 Puccinia polysora
TGAGGTGTGCCTGTTGTGGATGGTTTTCTACAATCTCCTGAGCATACAGGGATTTATCCAGAGTAATCTCCTCTCCCACCATCTTCACTCTTATTCTTACCATCTTTTCCAGTGTCAATTTTGAATTGGCTTTCTACCCCTTCCTTGAAATGCGCCAGCATTCAATCCAAGGATGCCATCACTACCCCACTGTTTATGTGGAGCCATGCAATCACAAAATTTCTACCGTCCTTGCATAGGTATAAGGAATCCCCCAGTTTACTTGCATGCAGCCCGACACACTCCACAACCAACCTGAGGTGCTTTCATCAGCACCTTGCCCCCTGCCAAGCCCCATACATGGATTTCTTCAATTTCTTGACAAAGCCCTTCCATTGCAGGTGTATTAGGAAAGGCAGCTGAAAATACACCTTGCCCTCAATTGGTTCATAGAGTTAAACCACCCTCACATCAAATCTTGCCAAGGGGAATTGACCATTATGTGCCACTGACAGGAGTAATTTCAACATATTGAGAAATTCCATTGGTGTGTATGTCTTGTACACGTCCACACCCATTTGCTGAATGCATCCCTTAGCCACTTATTGGGACTTCCTTTGTACTAACAGCCCATCTGCATCTCTCTTAAGAGCCAGAACAAATTTAGGGCCTAGTATTTTCATGCCCTTGTGCAGTTGGACGGGCTCCCATGGATCAAGGTTGTCAAATTGTTGAATTTTGTCCTTGCCAGAGTTCATACATTCAGCCAGCCGCTTCCCTTTGTAGCCTTGTGAATAGAGAGAAGAACAGCCATCTCAATTTTTTGGGGAAAAGAATTCATGGCTTCTGCCTCCTTTGCCGCCCTCTTGTCTGTTTCCTCTTCCCCTAGGTGCAGTTGAAAAATGATATTGATGGGAACATCCTCCACAGGCAACACTGGCAAAGTTTGGAAGAAGGGGAAAATCACGTGAAAAGTATAAGATGAGGAGCAAGGTTATTTGGAGAAGGAAGGAGTATGGCAGGCTACTGAAGAGCCAAATGAGAAGTGTTGATAAGGCTACAAAGAGTCAAAGGAAAAGGGAAAATACTTGTATAGTCAAGTGGAACTGATCTGAAGGGGAGGAAGGGAAACTCTGGTTTAGTTTTCTGTTAATCAGATGAATCTCATTCCTGGTCCAAGGGGAGTACCAGTATTTAAGAAAAACTGGAGAACCCCAAAGAGGTCCTAAGTTAGCAGGTTTAAAACAACTAGAGATCCCCAGAGGGGGCCTGAGACATGAGTAGTTATTTTTTGTAAAAAGTAAGTTAGAGATAAAGGTAACAAAATTTGTTAGTTACAGAATATGAACAGAAAAAGACAACACACCACCTTAACTGACAAATTTAGGAACCAATTTAAGACCAGCCAACATTCCAGAAATTCATGAGAAATGAGAGGAGAATATGAGGATGATAGAGATATGAGAGTTGAGTAATAAATGACAAGACACCACCTTGTCAGGATAAGAGATGGGGAAAAAGTAGCCTATTTTAAGAGGAGCAACAAGGACCTCAGGCATAGTTGCCTAGCATGATATGGGGGAGAATGATATGATGATGATGATGATGATGAGGGTAATGGTAAAGCTCAATGGGGAGAATGATATGATTATTCTGATGAGGGTAATGGTATAGCTTAATGGGGAAGAATTATATGATGATGATGGTGGTGGTAATGGTAATGGTAATGGTAATGATGATGGTAATGGTGATGGTGATGGTGATGATGATGATGATGATAGAGATGAACTTGGAATGGAGTGGTGACAGTTATTTGATGATGGTGGGTGATGACAGTATTAAATTTTAATGAATGTGGGGACGGTTTAAGACTCCAAACGGTGCAGGGTGTTGGGAGTTCTGTGGAGGGGATAAGTGCTTTTTTAGGCTGCCCTCCTGAGTGTTACAAAAATATTTAAATGTAACCAGGATCAAGTTCCAGTAACCTTTTCTAATGAGGAATCAAATGGGATAGGGATAAGTCAATAGCAACAATAGCTGAGGGGGGAAGCAGCACTACCTGAACCAAGATGATGAGGAGAAAGACTTTGAACAAAATAAGTTAAAGTTTGCTCAGATTCCAATAGAAAAAAGCAGTTGTAAGTAACGGCGCCCACACGCTAATAACTCTGGTTGTCAGCAGATTCCTGGGAGTGATAAACTCAAACCCAATCAACCTCCAGGTTCTCAATGAACCTGCCCAACTCTCCGCAATCAAGCGCTTGAAGGGTACCAGATAATGGTGGGTGGCTGCACAAGACAATGCAATATGTTTATGGATCACTGAAACAAACAGTAACAATTTCGGACTAAGCGTAACCCAAAACTTCTCAAGGATTCAAGAATAGTGTGGCATAATGCAACTTGAATAATTAAAGGGAGGTTTAAAACTCCAGGATCAAACTTAATAAAACCTCTTAGTCAAACGTGACTGGTCCAGAAAGACAATCAAATGAATGATCAAGACCAAAATAATGGTCAGAAAAAGGGATCAAGAGTGGTATAACACACTCAAGAATTCAATTTAATGAATTCTTCTTCAACCAGCAAGGCTATGGTTGGTGATAAGGAACAGGGCCACAGAAGGGCAGATCAGAGTTTCAGACTTGAAAAAAGTCAAGGGTAAGGGATAAGTATCAAGAGATAATCAAAAGATATATCCGGATAAGTGATCAATTTCACAAAGGAAGGAGCTCTTGGATCAGAAGCTCATAATTCTCATTAGTGGGAAGAATTCATGAAGGAAAAAGCAGGGGAGAGCCCCTCCTTTTATAGGCTAGAGAGCCCTGTAAATATTTACAATTGGATAACACAAATGAAAGCAGAATTTTTTTTTTTGATTTAAGGTATGACAAAAAAATATGTATAAAATTTTTTTTTAATTTTTGAATTCTTTTCCCAAGGTTTCCCAAATGGTTCAACACAACGGTAATGAGAGAGGGTGGAAGAAAGGAAGATATGAAGATAGTATTGAAAAAAAAAAGAGGGAAGGATTCCAACGCCAGATTGCGCAAGGTTGCAAGCGTAGGTGGAAGTAAGGTTGCCGATGGAGTTCAAGATTTTATCAAACAAGAGAGGATAGCAAGAAAAAGGAAAGTCAATAAGATGGTGAGAAGCCCCATGGAGGAGGGGAGGTATGAGAAGCAGCAATAGCGTTGAAAGCCAGGTGGAAGTGATAAGAGTGCGGCAATGTGCCGGACAGTCAAAGAGAGGCAAATTAAGAAGCAAGCAATGTCGCGATTGAGGAGTAGGGCAGAATCACAAACAAGTTTACAACTGAGAGGAGGCAATTGTTGCGAGGAATGGTTTTGAAATGATTGGAATTGGAGGATAAGAGTGGTCTAGCTGAGTTGGAGGTCTTGATGGGCTAGGAGACCAGATGGGTTGGAGAGAGCCAATGAGCAAATGGATCTAGATCATTATTGATTTGAGTTAATGAGGATGTTGATGAGGAATAGTGTTGAGCTGGTGGATGGTTTGAGTTAACTCAAGGAGGGAGTTGAGGGAGCAATGAGGGGAAGCAAGAATTCTAAATCTTCAAGGAAGAAGCTGGGACCTAATAGGATATCCCCAATGGGCCATTGATTGTCCAGGGTAGGGATGAAGAGTAAGAGTTGGAGGAGACGAGACCACTATCAAGGAAGAAGGAGGAAAATTTGAGCAGTGAAGGATCCAAGGATCCAGAGCCATTGTTGGAGGATGAGCTGGGGGAGCAAGCTTGGACCGCTTTAGTAGTAGATAAGAAATGAGATTGAGTTGGTCAAGGTAGGAGATGAGAGAGATTGCTTGTGAAGGGTTTGAAGGAATAGGGATGGTAGAAGATGATAAAAGAAGGAATTGGGATATGATCATGGATGAGATTGTAGAGTTGCCAACAAGAGTCCAGTCCAATGAGTGTGTAAGCTGTGATGGCCAACCAGGAGAAGCAAGATCAAGGGATGGATGATTGGAGTGGACAAGCAAGGATTTGATGGAGAGTTTAGATGATAGATGAGGCCAGGCAAACAACAAGGGTTGATAAAATGAGGTTGGAAGGATCTGGATGGATTGAGATTTTGATGTTGATGAACCATGATTTTTGTCAAAGTGAACATGAGGGATGGCAAGGGATGGTTGTGGTAAGGCAACCAGTGGGAACAATGAAGTTGACTGGATAGCTTAGCGGGATGAGATTTGGCTTTTAACTGTGAAAAGTTTAAGATGAGGAGCAAAGTTATTTGGAGAAGGAAGGAGTATGGTAGGCTACTAAAGACCCAAATTAGAAGTGTTGATAAGGCTACAAAGAGCCAAGGGTAAAGGGAAAATACTTGTATAGTCAAGTGGAACTGATCTGAAGGGGAGGAAGGGACACTCCATAGTTGTCTGTTAATCATATGAATCTCATTCCTAGTCCAAGGGGAGGACCAGTATTTAAGCACAACTGTAGAACCCCAAAGAGGGCCTAAGGTAGCAGGGTTAAAACAACTAGAGAGCCCCAGAGGGGGCCTGATACATGA
The DNA here is from genome assembly GCA_025617555.3 of Puccinia polysora. Taxonomy (NCBI): domain Eukaryota; kingdom Fungi; phylum Basidiomycota; class Pucciniomycetes; order Pucciniales; family Pucciniaceae; genus Puccinia; species Puccinia polysora. The sequence continues at coordinate 10,581,286 of CM062644.1, forward strand.
GTAGTTATTTAATGGAAAAAGTAAGTTAGAGATAAATTTAACTAAATTTCTTAGTTACAGAATATTAATAGAAAAATAAAGCATCATGAACGTTGAGTGAATTACCCTCTTCTTTCTTTCTGACCAGAATATCCAACCCAATCCCCCTGAAGGGAAGCCTAGTAGGCCGCATTAACTTTCTCTCACATCTAATTTCCCCCAGTTCTCCAAAGGGATGTTTAGAATTGCTTCCATGCCAAAAGGGTAGAGTATTGCAGGATTTGGCACAGTGCCACAAAGTAGCTCCAAGGGGGTCTGATTCCCAGTCCTGGAGTTAGGCAGGCAATTCATGATGTAAGCCGCCACTTGGTAAGAGAACAACCAGAACTTAGTATCCATGCCACTCTTGTGGAGCATGGTCCTTGCAATGTCCCCCAGCATGTGGTTTACACTCTCAGATTATCCATTCTTTTCTGGGTGATAGGGTGGGATGGAGGCCATTCAAATCCCCAGCAGCATGATTTTGAACTTTGATTGGATGGTGTATTCTGCCACATTGTTGCTCCAAATGGACTTTTCATAACACCCCTTTTTTATCTTTATGTTCTCCAGCCAGCCCAAAATCTTGTTTGAAACTTTCATCCTAGACTTCAGAATGGAAATGAACATGTAAGTGTTTGTGTGATCTTTGAAGTTCAAGAGAAAATGGGCCCCTATCAAATGCTCCTCAAAGGGGCCTGCTACATCTGTGACAAAGAGATCAAGAGGGGTTTCTCCAGTTATCCCAGACTCAACTCAAGAAACTTTCTGGTCCAGAATCTTAGAGATGGCACACCACTGGCAGAAGAAAGACTGCCAAATGTCTTCAAGTTCATCAGGGTAGTGTGTCTTCAGGAAAATCTTCACCACTGCCTCAGAGGCATGCCCCAGGCACACATGCCATTTATAGGTTTCAAATGGAGGTTTTGACAATATTTTCATTGCTAGGTCTTGAAAGGTACAAGTAGGGATTTTCCAGCAGAAATTGCAAAAGGGCATGCCACAATCAATGCCCATACTGTTGAGTTTTGGCCTTCCTCATCTTGTCCACTCACCTCCCTCTTTAAGTGCACTCTAGTATCTTTTTATTATTTTATATTTTTAGAGCACTTGTAGTTTTTTCTGACCAATCTATTTATTTTATTGTATGTTTGTGATTCTTTTGGTAGTCATAACCACCATTATATGTCCTAAAACTCATAGTTATCCAGGCCACATTATTATTGTATGACCGGTAATTGTAGAATGCCAGCCACATCATCCTATATATTTCACAAGCTTTTGATACTCAAATTTTATTAAACTTAGCCTCTGTGAAACTCATTTTAACCTTCCTACACTCAACCATTTCCATCTTCCTGATCTTATTGAAAATTCATACTTGTCATAAGCCAAACTTGTGGCTCTCTAGTTGTTTATAAAAAACTTTTCATGTTTGCTCCAATAATCATCAGATTGTTTCTCTTCTCATCTGGTCCCAATAACTGAAGCCCTACTGGATCTGGTCCTTTCTGGAACCCCTTAGTCATATTATAATCCCCTCCATCATCGGCCTCTCCTCTCCAATACCTTCTTGTCCATCATGTTGAGTTTCTAAGCAAACACATAGGATATGTAAGGACTGCTGTTAACCCTGAGTAAGTTAACTTCCATCCTTCCAACAGCAGGCACCCAGTTGACAGAATAATTTCATTGATCTCTGGGAATATGGAGATGTCCTCAATGGACATTGTCCTGTTCTTTTTTTGGATAGATAGGCTGCCAATTGTTGGTGCAACCATGCAATGTTTGTCAGCTGCAAGCAAGAAGAGCTTGGGCTGGTGAGAAATAGGGGGAGGAGCCACTCACATGTGCACTGGCCCAGAGTCCAGAAGTATCTCACCACCATCAATTTCCAGAATATCTACCACTTGGAAATAGTCAGTCTGGTGGTGGTTGCAATGTGAGCATGGGGAGGCAGGTAACAAGTGTTGTGTAAGGCCTGATTGTTAATAGATAATTGAGATTGATTGAGCTAGAAACTGGAAACTGATAAATGGAAATAAATGAATCAACAAACTATTCTTAATAAGCAAGGAAGTGCGTAGGTAACAACATCAGGCTTTGAGGATCTTGACATTAGTGGAAATGAGGATCAAAGAAGCATTGGGAGAGTATAGTGAGATGAGACTGAGAAATGAGGAGCTTTTGTAAGTTGGGATCACAATCAAGATATATCATGAGGATAGAGTAATCTGGGATCTCACCGGGCACACGGATCATGAATGAGGGATCAAAGATGGAGGTGATGAGAGAAGAGGAGAGAATAAAGAAAAGGAAAAAGAAAGAATGAGGGAAAGAGTCAATGGATGGTGTAGATTGAAGAGAGAAGGAGTCCTTGTGGTTGCTATGTGGTCACATTCTGAGATTATGAGGTTTTGTGATTCTGTTGATTTCTGTTGAGCGCAGAACTCAAGAGAAAGACTACTCAATGATGTTTTTGTACTCTTGAATTAGAGTATCCACATCCTCATGGTTTTGTCCCTGCCCAGACACTGTTATTACTCCACTCTGCCATTTAATACTTAACACTCCTCCATGCCCAATGAGATGACAGAACTATTTAGTAGGATTAAGAAAAGAAAAGAAACAAGACAATAAAGCTATACTTTGAGCAGAGGCGGACTTAGTCAATGAGTCTGCAATCATTGTTGAGGATTTCACTAGCATCAGTTTTATATTGTTGGCCTTAAGTTCTTCTCTCATCCCTTTGGTTTTTAGATCTAGGTGCCTAGTGTTGAGAGATGACTGATCTCCTCTCTTCTCTCTTGACCTCCCTCTCTGACCACAGATGAGGACTCTTCAAATTGAAATCCTGAAACCCCTTCCTTCCACTCCCGCTCCCAATGACTCCCCTCCTCCTCTTCGTCATTCCTCCTCATCATCACTCATCCTCATCATTACTCCTCTCCTCAACACTCATCCTCATCACCATTCATCCCTCAACAATCACCCTCATCATCATTCATCCCATCAACATTCACTCTCATCAGCATCCATCCCCATCATCGCTACTCTCCTCAACATCCTCATCCTCTCCCTTCATCAGTTCTTGCCCTTCCTCCTTGTCCCCGATCCAACTCACTATTCTCAATCTGTCATTCCTCATCGTTCACCTTGTCCTCAATTCAATTCATCATCTCAACCCTTCAACTCCCATCAGCTTCAACAAACGAGTCATCATTCATCTCCAGTTCTGTCTAGCAGTGAGGCTTTTCTCAACCACTCACACACTCTCTTCTGTCTCTAGTCTCTAAATTCCATTTCATCAACTTTCAATCTTGTAATTACTGCTGCAGCACTCTCCTGTGCTTCTTCATCTGTCGGTCCTTTGGTAGCAATTCAAATCTTAAGTTCTTCACGGTTAAAAGCCGAATTGCAGAATGTCAACCCCAGGACCAATAGACTCAACCTCCTCACTTCTGAAGACTCTGACAAACTCAATTCCCAATCTCAACGACTCAAAATTCTCTCTCTGGCAATCCAAAATCCTCACCATCTTTTCACTCAAAGGCATCTCTCACTGGCTGACCTCCTCCAAACACAACCAATACCCGGCCAATATCAATCTTGAAATTGTAGGCTACATCCTTGCAAAACTGGAAAATCAAACCTACGTGAACTGTGTTAAGGAACATCACCTGTCCGATGGCATAGCTCTCTGGAAGTCAATTAACAAGTTCTTTGCCTCTTCACAAGCCGCAAACCAATCCCAGGTCTTCTTCCATTTCCTGAATCTACAATTTGACCCCAAGAACATCAAAAAGTTTATTACGGAAGTCAAGGCATGCCTGCTCCAGATTGCCAAAATCGGGATAAAGATGGACAACGACATAGTATCATATCTCATCCTCTACAAGTTCCCGCCTCAACTGGATCATCTGAAAACCACCATCACTCACTTGCTAGGAGAAAACAAAATCAACGGCAATCTTGTCCTTTGACATCTCAATCAAGTCAAGCACAAAGTAGCCATGGGATCCCAAGTGTCAGCTCTACTTGCCCAGCAACAGACCCTACAATGCAAATCCAACTGGCACAACCCCAAAGCCAACCATCCCAAAGATTGGTGCTTCTGGCTCTACCCTCATCTTTGACCAAACTACACCTCCTTGTCAAACTCCAATTCTGGTAAAAAACCTAATCCTCCCAGTAAGGCCACCGCCAACCTTGCATTCAACTTTGCTATGACTCACTCCCTCAGCCTATCAAGAGATCAAGTGATTCTCAACTCCGGCGCATCTCAGAGGATGTTCAACAGCTCCCGTTTCTTCAATTCCCTAGAGACAGATCAGACCGAAATCCAAACCAGAAAATTGGGATCATCAATACAATCAAACGGGATAGGCTTGGCCTCTATCATCACCTCTCACTCCTCTCTCACCCTCTCTGACTTGCTATACGTCCCAGATATTGCCGTTAATCTAGTCTCCCTGGGCCAACTAATCATGGGAGGCTGCTTGTTAATTAAAACTGCTCCAAATTTGTTCAAGGTCACTCTCAATCACTTAACTGTACTGGAAGGACGGATCCAAGACAACCTTTTCATCATTGAGGAATCAACGCATCCCACAACTCCCGAGGCCTTCTCCTTTCTAACTCTATCCACTCTTCACAAATGTTTTGCTCATCCTCATCTCGACTTGACCAAACTTCTCTCTCTCAACTTTCCCAAGCTCTGATGGGACAATGCCTGCTGCGTCTCGTGCGCCAAGGGCAAAATCCATTGCTCTCCGTTTAAGGGTAAGTTTCCTCAAAGAGACAAACTATTCAACAAACTGCATGCTGATCTCTGCGGACCCATACAACCAGTGTAAAAATATGGAAATTTGTATTTCATGATTCTGACCAACAGTTACTCTTGATTCAAGACTTGTATTCCCCTTAAACTCAAATCTGAAGCCACCAACAAAATTATCAAATTCATTTGCGTTCACTCCAATCAGTTCTCAAAAAAACTTAAACAGTTCCACTTTGACAACAGCGGCGAATTCGTGAATTCCAAACTCAGCTCATTCTTCAACAAAGAAGGAATTCTCCACTCGACCTCAGAACCGCATATTCCCCAGCACAATCCGATAGCAGAACAAGCAAATCGCACACTCATCAAAGCCACTCACACGACCATGCTCAACATGAACATCCCCTTGGATCTCTTGGATGAGATTGTGTCCAGCTGTTGCACTCTGCGTAACCTCATTCCCTCACCCAAAAACAAAAAGTCCCCTTTCAAACTGTGGAACGGCTCATCTCCAAATCTAAACCTCATACGCATTCTTGGATTGAAGACGATAGTTCTCAATCAAGGATATTGACCTCTCTCCAAATTCGAAGAGAAAGGAATCAAAGGAATACTGGTAGGATTTGACTTACAATTATTGTCCTATCGCATATTCTGTCCTTCCATCAACAACATCATACAATCCAAACACGTTAAAATTTTTGTAAATCTCACTCTCCTACCCTCCTCCAATTCCCACAAGTCTCCCTTTGATCCCCTTCTTTCCCTTAATGATACGCTGACTGAGATTATCAACTCATCCAATTCCTCCTCCTCATCCTGCTCCTCACCCCCTTCCAACTCACAGTCTTCCACCATCCGGCCAAACTCCCCACCTGTTTGAGCCAAAGACTGCTCCATTCCTGATTCTCCTTCCCTTACTCCAATCACTTCCAAGACTTCAAACAGCTCCAATAATTCCTCCGACTCCAAATCTGAGGGTGAACACATCTCCTGCAAACTCACCAATTCCTCATCTCAAACCCTCAGAGATTGATCCACTCTCCAACCTCCGTCACGCTACGGATTTCTTGCTAGGGTCATTCCTTGGAATTACCCTGAAGTCCTTGCGTCCCCTGAACGTCCACACTGGCTCAAATCCATGAATGTTGAAACAAATGGCATCAAACAACTCGGCATTTGGGAAGGATGTCATTCTCTCCCTCTAGGGATAAGAGCACTCTCAACCACCTGGGTCTTCCGGCTCAAGGACAATCCTTCTGGCAAAGGAATAATATATAAATCCCAACTCTGCGTCCAAGGATTTAAGCATTTGGAGTTCATTGACTATGGCAAGACTTTTGCACCAATCGGACTCATAACTACCTTAAAAACCCTTCTTGTCTATGCCTTTCATCACAATCTCCTGAACTTCCAGATGGACATCAAAGCTGCCTTCCTACACGCCCCTTTGGATGAAGAAATCTACATCAAATGCCCCAAAGGATACTCCTCAAAATTTCCCTACCTTTGACTGAAGAAAGCCCTCTACGGACTGAAGCAAGCCCCCAAGAGCTGGTCTGACACGTTTCAAACCTGGGTCCTCAAGAAAGGCTTCACCGTATCCATATCTGATACATGCCTGTTCATCAATCGATCAACCTCCACCTATTTTTTTGTCTACGTTGATGATCTTGTCATAGTTGGTGAATCAACAGAATTCCGCCTGAATTTGAAGAAGGAGTTCAGTATCTCTCAAAAGGGGCCCATAAAAAAAATTCTTGGCAACCACCTCGTCCAGACCTCCTCCTCCAAACTCCTGCACCAACCAAACCATATCAAAACCGCTCTCTCTGAATTGGGGCTTTCCAACGCCAGACCAATACTGACTCCGATGACCCCCAACGTCAAGCTCAGGGGTGCCTCGGATTCTGAACATAATGAGTTCATCAACTTGGGTATCAACTATTGCTCTGCCACAGGCTACCTCAACTTCATTGCAAGTCGCACTTGCCCCAATCTCTCCTACGCGGTGTCTAATCTCTCACAATTTAACTCCAAGCCCGGAACCATCCACTGGAATGAAATGAAACACGCATGGCGCTATCTCAAGACCACTTGATTGCTGGCTCTGCGTCTCAAGTCCTCCTCCTTCAAATACGATCTTTAATCTTTCAGTGACTCCAATGGCGCCAATGATCCCTCCACTTGGAGAATTCACACAGGAGTCGTAATTCTACTCTACGGATGTCCTGTAGCCTGGCACAGCAAGCTGCAACCAACTTTTTTGCTTTCATCCCCGGAAGGGGAGCTTAAAGCCCTGTTTCTCCCCACTCAAGAAAAAATCTGGCTCACCAATCTCCTTCTCGATCTGAATCCAGACCTCAAATTCACCCACTGCTCCAATATTGACAATAAAGCTGTACACGACATTGTCAATCACGACTCTCACCATAGCGCATTGAAACACGTCAACACTCAGATAAGATGGCTTTGCAAAAAGAAAGACAACGGTAACCTTATAACCAACCTTGTTCCCTCTGCTCGGATGATTGCCGACTGCCTCACCAAGCCGGCACTCAAGCCCTTGGTCACGCTACTCACTTCCTCAGTCCTTCAATCTCTCACCCCTAGACACGGCGGCGTGTTGAGAGATGACTGATCTCCTCTCTTCTCTCTTGACCTCCCGCTCTGACCACAGATGAGGACGCTTCAAATTGAAATCCTGAAACCCCTTCCTTCTACTCCCGCTCCCAATGACTCCTCTCCTCCTCTTTGTCATTCCTCATCATCATCACTCATCCTCATCATTACTCCTCTCCTCGACACTCATCCTCATCACCATTCATCCCTTGACACTCACCCTCATCATCATTCATTTCATCAACATTCACTCTCATCAGCATCCGTCCCCATCATTGCTACTCTCCTCAACATCCTCATCCTCTCCCTTCATCAGTTCTTGCCCTTCCTCCTCATCCCCAATCCAACTCACTATCCTTGATCTGTCATTCCTCATTGTTCACCTCGTCCTTGATTCAATTCATCATCTCAACCCTTCAACACCCATCAGCTTTGGAAGGCTACCATAACCTGGATTGGCCAAAGCTAAAGGGGGAATTGTTGGCAACATGGGGGAAGCGCAAGCCTTGTTTCCCGGAAGGCAATTTTAAAGGGTCCATAGCGCAGGCAGGTGCCGGGGGCGGTGTCCGGTTGCAAGTGGAATTGGATTATGGGGCAGGAGCGCCTGGGAGGGTCCCATTGCAAGCAGGATTGGATTAAGCGGAACCAGATTACAAGGCAGTGTGTGCTTGCGCCCCACTGCTGGCAACCGTCCCTTGGGTTAATGAACTTGCAGAGTTGGCAAGGGATCTTGGAATCTATTTGAAGGTTCTTCAGCTCCCTAGAACTCTCCCTCCACAGGTGTTTGTTTATGGTGATGATAGCTGCTATTGGCAGTCGTGATGGGGGAACCAGACAATTTTTTTAAACGCAGGATTGGTTTCCCCAGCAAAGACAGCATTATTTTTGGGAAAGAGGGTCTTGGCAGAGTTGGATCAGCACATTTACATGAAGCAAGCAAGGAAAAAGGAACGGGAAGCAGATATTGCGAGTGGCTTGGGAATTGATGGGCTGCAGGCAAGTCTGGTGGAGAAGGGGATGGAAACAGATATTGCGCCCAGCTTGCAAACCAATGAATGACGGATGGTTCTTGTGGAGAGGATAGGAGCGGTGGCGGAAGGAATGGGCCAGGAAATGAAGTATTGCAACCAGAGGCAAATGGGTCTTGCAAAGAGGATAGGAGCAGGCCAGGTGTTGGAGGATTGAAACCATAGTTGGACCCCTTTGATGGCGGGGAGGATGCATGCAGAATGGAAGGACGTGGAGAGGGGGGAATGCGGAATGAGTGGGCCAACGGCGGGCCCATTGCCATCACGGCTAGCAGAGAGTTTGGAATTAGTGCGTCCAACACGCCCAGAGGGGCTTCAGGTGCGGAACCGGGAGGGACTGGGCTTCAACAGAATAAATTTTGATAAGGAAGTTGGGGTTGCAAGGGCTTTGGCAATGGAAGGCGCACCTGGAGAGAAGGTTGGGAAAACAGCCAGTGGAAACAACCCATGTGGGATTGGATGAGGCTGTGTGTCTCTCCCTTCCCGGCAGAGTGGAATTTTTCAAACGGCTGGGGACAGCTGCCAAGCTGGGGGGGCGCTAGGAAAGAAGGGGAAGCCTGATTTGGTGAGGGGGTGCTGTAGCTGGTTCACAGCCGGAACAACTAGACACCTCAGAATGTTTTTTTTCTTACAAGGACAAGCCTTGCAGAGGAAACAAAAGGTGGAGCAGAAAGTGGGACAAGGAAGTGGGACAAGGAGCGCTGCAAATATATATATATATATATATATATATATACGTTTCTCGCTATCTGTTTCTCTTTCTATGATGGGTGTAATGGGGGGTAGTATGGTGGGCAAGCTTCACTTGGTGAGGGGGTGTCTTAGCCGATTCACAGCTAGAATAAATAGGCACCCCAGAATTAAGGGCACAGGGAACTGTGCTGTAGTTCTTCTGGGGCCATCCAGGTACCTCCCGGGGAACATTGGCAACTCAGGAGGTGCAGACATGGATTTTTCTTTCACTCTCATTTTTGGAATGCAGACACGGATTTTTCTCCCACTCACGTGCTCAGGGCATGGGTTTTCCTCACAGTATGACTAGCTTGAAAGGAAAGGTGCGCATGGGAAGCATTTATTAACGTAGAACTTTGGAAGGCGCAGATACATGTAATGAAGAAGGGGAAAAAAGGGGGGCAATGCGTGTACGCCATTCTAATCATCTCCTCCATTTCTGCCCGTGGAAACGCCAGTTATGCCCAGAATGTTTCCAGGAGCTTGCATTGGGAAGCCAAGGATTGTGGGCCAGGAGCTGCAAGCAAAGCTTGAAGAATTGAGGTTGACCAGTTGTAAAAGCTGTCTAAGTTGGCTGTTGATAGGGCCATCATGGTGGGGATCTCCAGGATCTTGGGCGGGCTTGGCGGAGGGGAGGCCATGTTAAAATATGTAAGCACTTAGGTGTGTTCTACTTGTGAGTGTAATCCAAATGGGATGTACATGAGGGCCTCTGCGGCCCATTGGACACACACACGGACCATACGTGCCGGTGGGGATGTCATGGATTTGGGCAAACTGGCCTCAAAACGCGTGAAACAGCCCTATTGGTATTTGGGCCCTAACAGGCCCGGTGGGGTATATGGACAAATACAGCCAGATGGGCTTGTATGGACATAATTGGGCCCAAGGTTAATTTTGGACATACTTGGCCAGATGGGCTGGCCTGCCAAAGTATGTTAAACTCACTTTTTGGGATTTAGGGCGGCCCTTTGGGGCTTCCGCCCCTTTTGCAGCCCATTTGGGGCTTCCGCCTGTGTCACAGCCCATTTGGGGCTGCCGCCCATGCTGCAACCCGCTCGGGGCTGCTGTTTTTCCTTACTGCCCATTTATGGGGCCCAAAAGCCGCGCGGGGCCATTGAAGGGGGAAGGGGGACTCAAAATGGCCCCCTCCACCCTGTTTGCGGCTTCCCCGCTGGGTGGTGGCCGCGGGGATTGGGCCAATGGCCCCGGCTCCTCCCCCTCCCCTCGCTTGCCATCACAAGGAGGAGGGGGAGGGCTGGCTGGATGGAACCAGCCAGAAACCGGTTTCAAGGGTCAACTGGTCACGGTGAGGGGGACTTGATCACCCCCCACTGAGTTTGGTGGCTAGGCCAGTCACATTGAGGCCACTGGCCATGGGCGGGAATTGACCACCCCACCACCATCAAAGAGGTGCTCTCCCCCCCCCCCCCTTTACTGAGGGGGAGGAGCTATGGGCTGGAGGGGACCTGACCACCCCCCAGCCCACTTACCATGACATCACCCTGGGGGCATCAACCTCCAGGGCCCCTGGTAGGGGGATTTGACTTCCCCCTCCAGGGGTTTGAGAGAAAGAGGGGGGGCGGCATGTCCACCGGTTACACCCCCCCCCCATGTGTGTCTGTGACCAGACCCAGGTGTGTCCTGGGTCCCTCCTGGCCATTTTTTGGGGTTTGAACAGCTAAGGGGCTGGTTCAGCCCCATTGAGGTGGAAACACCAGAAATAACTGGAATAGGCTGGTTGTAAGGTTACAGGGACTAATGCCATCCGGGCTGATGTAGCCCAAACAAAGTAACAAGGCCTGTAGAGCCTGTGGAGCTCTTTTGGAGCGGAAAATTTGCCTTTTGGCTTGTTGTATCATGGGCTCACAAGAGGCCAATCTTTTTTACATAAGGAGCTCTTCTCCCTGCTGTTTTCCATCATCCATTCATCATCCAATCAAATATATCACCAATATCATCCAACATATTTCCCCATTGTGAGAGCCCATCAGCAATTATTGACACAAGGTGTCCAGAAAGTCTTTTGCTTTGAATACTGCTCATTTTCCTAAGCTAATTGCTGGCCATAATTATACTACATTATCAATACCAACATCATCATTACTTCCAAGCCATCTAGACCCTTGTACCTCACTCTTGAAAACCTCAAAGACCTCAAGTTTTCCCAGAAGATTTCCTATATCCCTGATGTTAGATCCACCAAGATAGTTCCAAACAGTTAGAATTATAATGCTTGGGCTGTCCTTATGGATATTGAGCTGGAAAACATCTGTTTTGGGGAGATAATGGATGCAGATGACACTTTGATCAGTTCAGAAGTGGAGAAAAAGTCTTATCATCTCATCCTTAGGCATCTTGATGGGAATCATGTTACATGGGTTGCCAATACTCTTAGGGAAGATGAGAGAAGGAGGGGCAGCATCCTTTGGAATTTGCTTAAGTCCAAATATGCTGGTGATTCCATTCACCAGAAGGGTATAGCCTTCAATAAACTATTCAAGTTACAATATTCAAATTTTAAGCAGTTTTTTGCAGAGGCTAGCTCTAGCATAGCCAAGTTTAAGTCATCAGGGATTAAAATGGATCCTGGGTGTTTGTCACTCTTAATCCTTCAGAACCTACAAAAGGAGTTTGATTCTTTAGTCAGAATTATTTCTCAATTCGATCCTCTTCCTGGGGAGGAGGATGTGCTGAAGAGGATTGAAAAGGATGATCTTCAGTTCAAGATGAAGGGGGATTCTGGAACAGCCCTTGTTGGAAAGACTGGAAAATCTTTCAAGAAGGCAAAAAAGGATTTTTCCAAGATCTTATGCTATAATTGTCAGAATAAGTGGCACTATGCTAAGGATTCCAAGGAGGCCAAGAAGGGGAAGAATTCCAAATAGAATGACAAGGAGGTCAATCTCACTCCTGAAAATGTTTCAATGGTGGCGTTTGATGGTCCAATGGAAATGGTTGTTGGGGAAGAAGGTCCCAACAAGAAGGCTAAAATTGATGAGGATCAATAAATGTCTTGATTAATTATGAATTGAGTAATCTTGAACTCAAAGATGAGAACTTATCAGTAAATGATAAAGCTTCTTTCCTATTAGGAGGATTGAAGGAGGATGTTCTTGTTTTGATTGATTCTGGTTTTACAGAGCACATTTTATTTGAACCAAATTTATTTTCAAATCTTAGTGATTATGATGGAGTTTTAAATTTTGGTCAGAAAGGCAGAACAATTCAGATTAAGGGAATTGGAATATTATTCTTGCAAATCAGTTGGGTTTCAAAATTTCTTTTTAGAAATTGTTCTATGTACCAGAGTTGCCTTATAACCTTGTGTCTCATGGGTGTTGTGGAAAAAATATTTCCAGATTTGTTATCTTAAAGAATATAAGATTGTTATTGATATGGATGGGAGAACTGTTCTTAGTTGACAAGTTTGGAATAAGCTTTTGTGTGCAAGCTTGTTCAAAATCTCAGCTTTGAGCCATGTTGCTCACAATAGAAGTGACCATAAGGTAAAGGAAAGCAACTGTGAGAGTTGTACCTTGGGGGCTAAGACTAGAAATGTGTTCTCAAAGAGTAGAGATTGCACTGATTTTCCTAGGGAGGAATTTTCCATTGATTTGGCAGGGCCATTCACACTAGAGTCCCTTGGTGGGGCAAGATACTTCATCAATGTATGCAGGGGTATTCATGACAGGAGCAGGATCTGGAGGTTGATTGGTGTGCACATTCTTATTTACCTCTTCATTGTTGTTTTCTGATACTTTGTTCTCTTAGAGAAGAAGATTCAAGTGTTAGGGATTTGCCATCTTGAGAAATTTGACATTCTTGGTGAGGATGATAGAATTGGATTTAGTCAGAATTCTATATGAATGGAGAAGAGGGTTGAAGCCTTCAAGGATTCCTTCTTCCCCTCTTTCCTTAAACTTTTGACCTTTCTCCTGCCTAGACAGGAGATAGACACACGGGTTCCAGATAAGTTTCAAGAAGCACAAAGGTAATTCATACCCATGAATTCTTGCCCAAGGTGATTTGTGATGTCCGTCCCTGCGGATTTGATTCAGCATAAAAGATCTTGCCTTAATCACCTTGTGCCATAGGTTCACAGGAAGGTGGGCTTCTTTGAGCATAGTTCTGGTCAATTCAATTAGGGTCCTGTTGGCTTGTTCCGCTTTTCCATGATGTTCTGGGTGATAGGGCTCTGATATGATCTGGTGTATGTGTTTACTTTTGTAGAACCCCTTGAGTTTTTGATTGAAAAATTCCAAGCCTCCATCTGAACACACGTCAGTTGGATAATATCCTCTCCTCCTATGTTCTTTTTCTATCATGTCTATTAAGATGTCTGGCGTCTTGTCCTTTGATTGCATTGGAAAGGCACCAATATAACCTGAGGCGTTATCTACTAAAGTTAAGATGTAATGATGTCCACCTCTCAATTGCGGCTTGAGAGGTCCCATGAGGTCTAGGTGGATTTTTTCAAAGACTTTGCTCACTGGTTTGGAGGTTTCTTTGAAGGATGTTTTTGTGATTTTACTTCTAATGCAGTGAATTCATTCAAATCTCTTCTTGATTTCCACTGGGATATGTCTGGTGACTTCCTTGAGCCGAGAGATCAAGGCGTGTCCATGATTCCGGTGAATTTCCATTAAGTTGTCCTTGTAAGAGTAGGCCTGGTTTGCAGAGTTTGCATTGGGTTGAGGGAATTTTGGGGTTTCTAACGTATAGAGGTTACCAACTATTTTTCCACCAAACAGACGTTGTTTGTCCTTTGTCACATGAAATTTCCCCTTCTTGCCCTTTAATACGCATCCTGCTTGATTTAGTGCACCCGCGCTAAGTAGATTTATGGTTAGACTTGGTACATAATATACATTTGACAGTTCCAACATGCAGTTGCCCCATATAAAGACAGCTGTACCTTTTCCTTTAATCTCCAGCTTGGCTCCTTTCTTTCCGGTCTTGATACTGTCTTCTTTGCAGGGGGACATTTCCATGAAATATCTTCTATCATTGACCATGTGCAATGACACTCCACTGTCAATTATGAACTTGGATTTAGGATCTCCATGGTCAATCCATGTTGTGAGAAATGCAGGATAGTGTGCTGAAGCGGTTGCTTTGTTTTTTCGTAGCCTTCCATTTTGTTTGATCTTCTCTCCACCAATCTGGGGCCAATTTGGGGTGAAGATGCCAGCAGTTATTGGCTGTATGTAGCTTATCTTGTTTAGGGTTGTGCCACCCCTCCATGCATCTTTGTCTCTCTCAGTTGTGAGTATTACCAGACAAAGATTTGGTATTCATCAGAGCTATCTTGGATTGGTTGTTTGATATGTCTTGTGAGCCTTGAGCTTTTGATTCATTGTTTAGTTGCGTGAGATTGTTGAGCAATTATTCAACCAAGAGCTCCTTGTCCGTGTGCATGATTTGTCTCTTGAAGTCCTTCATATTTTTGGGAAATTTGAAAAGAATGAGATAGGCCAGAATGTTGTTTGGCATTGTGATTCCTACTTCCAACATTTTCTTTAGGCAGGCCTTAATCCTTGTCATGAATTCTTCAATTTCATCTGGTTTGAATCTTATATAAAGGAAATTTTTAAATATCCTTGCCCTATTTGATGCTTGAGATGATGTGTATTTCTCTAAGATAGCCTTCCATAGTAATTTAGCCAAGTTTTTGTTGGATGACGTTACAATATTTTCATGAGTTGATGGTTCCAGTCGGGAGATGATAAGAAGTTTGATCTCATTGTCCACGTCTCCATCTAGAGTTGAAACTTCATTTTTTAAGGCCTTTGGGAATCCTCTTACGTCCAGTATAGCGTCCATCCTGTCTTTCCAGACGCCATAGTTGTCCTCACTTAGCCTTGGAATTTTATCCAGAGCGGTTTTCAGCATAGCTTGTCAAAATCCTTCTGAGGCCGCCATTTTCCAGTTTCCTTTATTGATTTGTTTTGCAGAGTTGAGAGAGCCTTTGTTTTGGCTTTGAACCGTAATAGATAATTGAGATTGATTGATCTAGAAACTGGAAACTGATAAATGGAAAAGAATGAATCAACAAAATATTCTCAATAAGCAAGGAAGTGCGTAGGTGCCAACATCAGGCTTTGAGGATCTCAAAATTAGTGGACATGAGGATCAAAGAAGCATTGGGAGAGTATAGTGAGATGAGACTGAAAAATGAGGAGATTTTGTAGGTTGGGATCACAATCAAGATATATCATGAGGATAGAATAATCTGGGATCTCACCGGGCACACGGATCATGAATGAGGGATCAAAGATGGAGGTGATGAGAGAAGATGAGAGAATAAAGAAAAGGAAAAAGAAAGAATGAGGGTAGGAGTCAATGGATGGTGTAGATTGAAGAGAGAAGGAGTCGTCGTGGTTGCTATGTGTTCAGATTCTGAGATTATGAGGTTTTGTGATTCTGATGATTTCTTTTGAGCCCAGAACTCAAGAGAAAGACTACTTGATGATTTTTTTTTACTCTTGAATTAGAGTATCCACATCCTCATGGTTTTGTACCTGCACAGACACTGTTATTACTCCACTCTGCCATAAATACTTAACAATTGTTAGTTTGAGAAGGTATCTTGCCCATCCAAACATCCACCCAGAATGTTGAGCAGTTTGCATACCAGTGACCTTCAGCTCTGCAGTATTGACAGGTACAACCATAGGTATCAATGAGTGCCTCCATTTTTTTTCCCTGCGTAGTACATGGCTTGATCCACTGACAGATGTGGTTTTCTGGATGGCTGGCCATGGGTCTGTTGTTGTGGAGGGACATATGGCCCCTTGACAGCTTGGATTTTTTTTAAGCTTGATGAGGTCAAAGTTGCCAGATGCCTTTGGTTGGAGCTTGCCAATTTTCCTTTGGAGGACATTTGCCACACCCAAGAATTGTGGAGTCAGGTTTGCATTGTTCAACTGCTGGGACACTGAGTATTTGTAGGCTTTCCCACCAATACTGGGTAGTGCCACTGCAACTGATTGGACAAGAAGTCCCACCAGCTTGTTACACTTTATTTCTAGCTTGTTCAGATTGGCCATAACTGTATGAAACAAGGTTATCCAGGCCATATTGGCCTTGGGTGATGCAAGTAGTGCCATCATCTTCTCTGCTACTGCAAGCTTATGACTTCTGTCTGACTGCTTGCATTTATCAACCAGCATGTTGTAGATTGATTTCCCCAATTCCACCTGGGTTTTCTCAATGATTGAAAAAATCTCATTGTCAACCAAATTTCATAGGAGGTTCAAAATTGCTCAATTTGCTGTGGTTGTTAGATTGGCAAAGTTTGCCTGCTCTCCCAGGAATGCTGGATTGCAATTGAAAGATTCTTGCAGGGCACAATCAATAGCCCCCTCCCAAACATTAAAATTGGAGCCATCAAAGGCAAGAACCAGTTGTTTTGTGTTGATGTTCCAGTGGAAGGACATTGGATCTTTGATGAACTTCAGGACAAGGGGATTTGCAATCTGCCTTGTCTGTAGGTCCATGTGGTGGTGGGGGGGATCGGGGGCAGTGTGGGGCTCCTGTTGCATGGTCATCCTGCTCATGGCTGATTTGATGCATTGGAACTGCTGGGTGAGGGTAGTCTGTAGGGTCTCAAAACGCAATTCAAACTTGGTCTTTGAGATAAACGCTGTCAGTGAGGTACCTTGTTGTCCCATTGTGAGATTGGTGGATCCAGATGATCCTTTCTTGGATTGTTGTTTTAACCAGTCTTCTTTCTTCTTTTGATATTGCTTATCCATGAACCTTGCCCTCTAGTCAACAAGGGTAAGCCAGCTTTTAACCTGTAAAGTACTTGATGTATTTATCCACTGATCATCCACCACCATCGGCCGTCAGCAGGGCTCGGCCATTCCGGGATCCAATCTCGATGAGGAGAGGGAGGAATCCCGGGGCGGGTGGATGTTCTGGTATAAAGGCTATCTACAAGCTTTGTGACATGTTTTCTGGAATAGACTCGTGACATAACTGTGTCTTACCGCATGCTCCAACAATTTTTTTCATCCCCCCCTCCCCCCCACCTCACTCTCATTCCATGACCTCCACTATTTTTTTTTTTTTGAAAAAAAAAGATCGAACAATCGTCAACAAGACGCAATCCTTCAAGCTCCTTTTCTCGCTTGAGAGCTCCGTCCATCATTATTATTCAAGAAAAAAACCCGAGTTCTGATCTCATTGAGGCTCATCGATGATCGATCATCGAGAGTTTCGACGATCGAAAGAGAGGGATTATGTTTACATACAAAATCATTCTACTACAAGAGATTGACCGACCACTTTTATACCAGTCAAAAAAAAACAGAATACCAAAGAAAAAGAAAAGAAAAGAAAGCTCCTAGTAATTGATAAGCTCCAAAAATTCTGTCCCTATCGTAACCGATGAAGGATAATCATTTGACGAGGACGAGGAACGGTGATTTGCTTATCAGACGAGCTCGAGTACCACCTTTCAAAGAAACTCCTCTAGTTTCATCCTCTTCACCACCAGCTCACACACAAGTCTAAATACGCTGCAAGATTAAAGTATCCCCAAAAACTATCACAACATCATTACCTCCGTGGAAAATCTCACAACAACTCTTCCCCTGCGCTCTATTACGATAACATCAACGATAAACGATGAGCAATAGGTTTTTTTTTCTAGAGTTTTTGGAATGACTCCTCATTCGTTCTCTCAAGCTTCATTTTTGGCTTTCTCTCTGTAGCCTCGTGGTGGCCAACGTCCTCGGTCAACAAAAGAGTCGTCTTACTCCAACGGCTCGGTCTTATCCACTTTCTGCGACCGGCTCTTCAGCATTCTCATCATCAGCCTCTTTCTCGGTCTCAGCCTCTTCAACGATCGGATCGGGCGGCTCAACACTACCTCCTTCTTCAGCCATCATTGACGATTGTGGTGGTTCTGATGGTTGGGGGCGGTCATTCACATCCCCAGCCGAGGGGATGATTTGGCGGAGTAAACTTTCGGTCTGAGTACACAGATCCAAAAACCTTGGATCGATCGACGTGAGGCCCAAGTCTGCATAGATTCCGACTCTCAGGGCTCGTTCGAGAAACGGTAGAATGTTTCGAGACCAGAGTAGTATGAATCGGTAGATCACTAATCGATACTGGTATTCAGACCTTTTCTCCGGATCTTCACTGTTGAGCGTCTCGTTCTCGCTTCCAGCTCCTAAGAAGCTACCAGCATCCAGTCGGGTTTCGGGCAGTACGAGGACGATCTTCCGCAGCTCTTCGGTGACCGACTTAAAACACTCGAATTGACCATCTGAGATCCTCTGATAGGATCCTGCGGCGGGTAATAATCTCAATTCGTTCAAGGCACTCAACTGAGAATTCACCAGTCGCGCAAGGGGTGGAAATAGATTGAGCCAACTGATGTTTAACTTTTCGGAGCCGGAGCCGGAGCCTGGGTCGAGCTCTACGGGTTTGAGGTTGAGGACTCGTTTGAGTGAATCGGTTGAGATGAGAGCGTTTTCTAGCCCTCCCAGGGATGCGGAAGAATGATTGATGGACAAGAATGGATTGATGGATCGCCTTCGGGTTTGGAAATTCTTGGTCTTGGTTGAGGATGGTAAGTAAGCGATGATCGGTTTTAGATCCAGGGAGAATTGTCGTAGACCGAGGTGGATTCGTAGATTGACGAGTCTTTCCAGTCGATCGATGATCAGAGGACATAACGTCCTGGTGAAGTCCAAGCCCCACTTGCCAAACGCTCCACCACAGTAGGCCAATTGAGTAAGAAGAGAGTTCAAGCTCGAGACAGATACTAGATAGTCGAGGTGATGATTGAGAGTCAGACGTGGGAGATCTACAGCTTGAGTGAGAAAGAAATTTAAGGGGGTCTGGGGGTCATCGAGGAATTGAGGTAATGAGTGATGAGGCTGAGAGGGTTGATGAGGAGGATTGGGGAGTGAGGAAGGGATGATGATGTTGGAGGTCGGATCGAGGAAGATGTCGAGATAGATCGATAGGGTATCACCGACGATCTCTCTCCAGATCTCTAACCAGCGCCTTAGAAACTTGAGACGGTCTTCATCCAGTTGAGTGAGAGAGCTCTGGTTGAGTAGATCTTGAGGAGGGGCTTGTAGGTCGAGGATCGATGATGAGGAGCTGGAGATGGAGGAGGATAGTTCTAGTTCGTGTAAGGTTTCGGATAGGGCTTGCCACCTACTGATCAAGAAGGCCATCCTCAACTCGGGTTCTGAGATCGGTTGGATTGGATGGTTGGCCTGGTGATGATCGGATTGGGAGAAGATGGAAGATAATCGACGTAAGGTGACGATCGTCCTGATGGCAGATGAGAGCTTGAGGTCTTTGTGGGATAAACGATTGAGGGATTGATGAGTGAGTGATTGAAGGCTTCGATCGACTTGGTTACGGATTCGATGGATGATGATAGGATTCGAAGCGTGAGGGGTGATCGGATGATGATCGTAGGATAGGATCGAAGAATCCAAGCTACGTAGTTTGAGTGCTAGATCGATGGCTTGGTTCGATAATCGATGATTGATACAGGTCGAGATCAATTGAGGTAACTCTAACAAGTTTTCGAATGCGTTGAGATGATCGAGTAGGGTGTTGATCTGATTCCTATCGTCTAGGATCGGTTGAACGGTCGAATCGAATTCGATGACCTTGGATCGAAGTGAATCGGTACGATCGATGAACCGATCGATGGCATGGTCGAATCGTTCGAAGGAGTTCTTGATCGAGATCGAAGCTTGGTGAGAGATGAGGAATGATTTAAAGTCTCTTAGACAGACGAGCGATAGATCTGATTCTAATGAGCACGAGATCGATCTCAATCGATTGGGTTCATCGATGAGTACCGAGAGTGTGGATGAGGATAGGTGTGATAGATAATCCTCGGATTGATCGATGGATGCTCTTGATAGGTTGAGTTGGAGTGATCGAGCCGATTTCATCAAGAGATCTTCCAGGGATGAACTCGAATTCGATTCCATGACTTCTTCCTCCAGCTGATCATCATCGAGTGATTCTTCTTCTTCTTCTTCTTCGTACTTGATCGGTTTCATCATCATCAAATCGATCGCTGGTAAACCATGAAGCTTTGAGTACTAGATCATCGAATTCGAGGAGGTTATGAATATTTTGATGGGTTTTGGGTAGCTCGTATATTCTAGATACCTAAGTGACTTCAACGGTTCGTTCGAGAGGAGGTAGATGACCGAAGAAGCGATTAGTGATCATCGAACGTAGTAGGAGAGAGAGTGGGTATGTACTCTTCGAACCGAACACCCTTCTTACTCGATCATTCCCTCACTGGTTGATTTCGATTGAGCCTGGCCAAGGACTCATCACAGCTTCGGATTACAGATGTATAAACGGCTTCGATTCATTCTCGTCTGAGCTGCAGGGCAAACTGGGTAGTGGCGTTAGTGATGTTTAGCTCAAGAGCAGGAGGAGGAGAGGACTTACTAAGATCGTGATTGGTGATGGATGATAGAAGAAGGCTCTGAGCTTAAGAGGATGTAAGTACTGTATCTGCAACTTTCGAGTCATCATCAACCATTCAACTCGGGCTCGATGACCTAACAGACTCCGTCCATTGGGCGCAGCGCACTGGAGAGTTTGAATCGAATCCACCAAGCAAAACACTTTCATTAAATCATGAAACTACGGAGGAATCAGGGAATATCACAGCAATTAGATTTGGGACTAATAGAGAGAAAACCAAAAGCAGTAGAATTCAATCTTTCATCCAATCTTGGGTACAAATCAGGGCTTCCTCTGGAGCTTATAGTTTGGTTCCAAAGTCATCCAAAATAAAAACCACTGGGAATGAAGGCCTAAAAGAGTCAAGATAAGAATGAATTCATTATCACACAGAATTTAATAAAAGAAAGAGATGAGTCTTACTAATTCTGATGCAATAGAGGTCACTGGAACCATCAAAATCGTCTTTGCTAACCAAGCTAATCTTGGAAATTGGCATGGATTTTAATTCAACCAGTTGAGTAAGCCAAATTCATATTCAATTGTCAGTATCACCATCAAACTTTCTTGGAGGCATAAATCCAATTCAGCCAAAGGAGTGCTTGATTGAGATGGTGTATTTCCTTTAAAAAAACCTGTGAAACCCATCTGATTTGGAATGTATATAGGATTTTTCAACAGTTTCACTAGAGGTACAAAATTGTTTTTTCATTGATAATTTTGGAGAGTAAGATTTAAGGAATAAGTATAATGTTCTTCCAAGGTCTTGCATGTAATTATGAATTGGTTCAATATTCATATCATGAACTGATTCAATATTCATATTTTGAACTGATTCAATATTTATGATTCTTGACATGGTATGTTCTATTTATTTAAACTTGTAGTGAAGATAAAAAAAAATTGCAATAGCTAGAAATCCATCCATGTTGGGCAAGTACTTGCAAAATTTAATAATCTTGGGTTGGACTATTGAGGTAATTTGATAGTTTCCAGCTTCTTGAGATGAGAATTCCAGATGATATTCTATGTCCTTTAGATTAAGGAAATATAGGTGGGAAGCTGAATATTCTGTACTAGCAAGCTAATCTGTGCAACCCTTCATACCTCATCAATTCCCTAGTCTATCTAATAATCCTGACAATAACATCAATCCCACATTTGAAATCTTTGAAGCTTTGGTTTCACCCATTTGGAGGAAGCCAAGTTAGCAATCCCCTCCCTGCATACTTATGTGACACCATGCAGTTAGATTTCCCTCTCTTGATTTGTCAAAAACTGCCTGAATACTCCCTCTCCCTCTCTAGTTGGGTGCCTGCAAAGCAGATCAAATCACCATCTCCTGACCAAGCCCAACCTTCAAAGCCTTCCAGGCTTCCTGAAAGATTGATTTTTTTTTCTTAGTGGTAAGTTCACTAGTATCTTCAAATTTTCAATCAATCCACAATAGATCATCCATCATTGATAGTCCTCAATGCCATTCCTCCCTCCTTCTCAATCTCAATCCCAATATCAACTCATTCAGACTCAAAGTCAAGCACAAACAACCTGTACAAGATGTGGTTGCAGGAAGTGGAGAAGAGACCCCAATTGTTGAACTAGTTTTTGAGTTTTTTCTTTTTTCTTTTTTTTTTTTGAGTTTGCTTTTACTTAATCATGTAAAGTACTTGACTATTTTCCCATAATTTAAGTAAGAGAAAATTCAATTTTGTTTGAAATGAAAAAGAAATTAATCTTAATATATTTTTTACACTCAATTCTTCCAACAAAACAATCTTGTCCACCAAATTTAACAGGTGGATAGAAAACCCAAACATTCAGGCAAAAAATTGTATAGGACTGGACAGCCATTATTCAAATCATGGCCATGCTTTTTCCATTGCATGAAATAAATACTAAAAAGGAGGAGATAAAAATTGAATACAGGACAACAACTTTAAGCAATAGGACAAATAAAATAATACAAAGGACAAAAACCCTGAAAATTTGGACAAGAATTACAAAGAAACAGGACAGTTTTCTTTAAACTGATATTATAAATCTTCTGATTCAGAATCATTTTTTATGTATTTAAATAGGGTGCATCAGGTTTAGCAAACCTACCATGAGAAATCTGCTGTTTTTTTTGTACCACACATGCCATTTTAATTGCAGGTTTCTGAAATGCACATGCCCCTACCTGGTTTATTTCAAAATGGTGTGTTTCATGGAAATGGGGTGTTTCAAACATCACATTGGCCATTCTATGCATCACCATCCATTTATCATCCCTGGAATGCAAAACGCCCATCCACACTTCCATATCATCAAAGGATTGATCCTCTTACTCAATCCAAAGATCATTATACTAAACCATTCTTGATTCCATCTTCAACCCCCCCCAGCCATTCTCAACCAACCCACTCATACCTATGATAATTTTACTTTTCAGAAAGATTGATTGGGGTCCTTTGAGCTAATTGTAACCATCCTTCAAGTGTTGATGTTGATGCTTGTTGGCTTTTACCACCAGTCTTTCAATAAATCCCTTGAGTTCTTGATTCTCTTGCAACAAATCCTCCAATTATGTCTGGGCCCCTTTTCTGCCACACAGATGAATACTTTATTTCAAAATAATTTCAATTCTTCATTTTTTTTTGTATTATGAAACTGCAGCCCCGTAGCTGGGGTTCAAAACCACCCCAAAAAAATCTTTGGTAATTTTGGAGGCATTAGAAACCCCTTCAAAAATCAAATCAAAAAAATTCAAAAATTCCACCAAAACCAATTCTTGCATGGGTTTTTGGATCCTTATTTTGGCTATTTGAATTATTTTATTTTTTTATTCCAGATATTGAAAAGTTCAACTAACATTCAAAGCGCTTTCCAATTTTTGTTTTATATTTTTTGGATGTATCCTTTTAACTTAAAGAATTCCTTCAAAAAAACAAAAAATAAAAAAATCAAATTACACTTTGGACATTTGAATCCTTCTATTTTCCTGTTATTTTTTTTTTTTGGTTATTGAAGGTATCAAGAAGTTAAAATAACAGTCAAAGATAATTCCAATATTTGTTTCAGATTTTTTGCATGTATTATTTTACCTTAAACAATTCATTAAAAAAACCAAGAAATTCAATTTTCTCACCAGAATTTTGGCTCCTTTTGTTTGCCTTTTTGCCTTTATTTTTTGTGATTTAATCAAATTTTCTCATTTTCTCATTGAGTTTCTGGATCCTTTTGTTTGCCTTTCATAGTGTTTTTTGGGGGGATTCAAGCTTTCAGAAATTTAAACAAAGAACAGAATATCTTCTAAATACCTTGTACAGATCTTTAGGATGTAAGCATACACCTTAAAAAATTCTTTCAAAAAATCCAAAATGACAAACAAATATGGTTACAAGTATTAAATTTTATTCAACTATGATTTTTTTTATGTTTCTACTTGATTTTCTTGGAGGGAACAAAAACTAATTACCAGGCTCTAAATTTTTCTGAATCATGTTTTTCCAACATTTGGAATCCTTGGTCAAAAAGCTTTTCCTAACTGGGTCTAACCTGGGAGCTGGCCAATGATCCAACTTGAACATCAAGTAGACTATATGTTTGAAATATCCTAAAAGTATGAAGAAAACAGGAGAAGATTTGGAATTTGGTGTGGGAGGGGAATTCAGAGGGAGACAAGTGCAAAGGATTAAAGAATAAAACAGAACCACTGGACACTTATATGTTTTGACCAGAAGGAAACCATGGCATGGAGGTTTCATCCACATATTTATGGGAGCTGGGCCAGAAAGGTGGTTCAGTTGCCTTCTTGCTTCTTGCAAATTTTCACCCCAGATTTCACAAAGTAATCTTGGTTCCTTTAAGATTGGGTTTGAACCAAGCTCTTTCAAAATTTCTTTCCTGAATTGAATCCAGTCTTCTGAGCTCCTCCCCAAACAAATGGCTGCTTCTCTGAATCCACAGTTCACATCCCCTGTAATATCTCAAACATATGATATGTGTGGAATGGTTGTTTTTTGGGGAATAAAATGTTTTTAAGGGAAATAAAACCAAAAATAATAATTTTTTATAAAAGAAAATATGGTCTGAAGATATGAATCACTTCTTCAATTGAGACTTGGTCAAAGATTCCAGAAGAAGGATACAATAACATGGGGGAAACCTAGAGGGAAAAACCTAAAAAAATCAGAAAAATTTAAAAAATGAGAAGATATAAAATTTACTCACTTTCTTAATCTTTGTTTTTTCTGTTTTTGCTAATATCTTCCTTACAGGAAGATGTTGGAGAATCACCATCTTAATTGGATACCTTCAGTCTCTTTATTCTTGTCCCATGATTGTATTCAGGAGAGGAAACCTGCTTATTCACAATGCTTCCAGACCTCTGATAAAAGTTTGAATGCAAAAATTTAATGAAAAATAATATTCAAAAAATCAAAAAAAATAAATAAAATTAAATGAAAGCTCACCATCTTAATAACACCCAAATCTTGAAGCTCTTCATATGATGAATCTTTGCCTTCATCCAAATCTGGCACATATTCATCTTCTGAATATTCCTTTTCAATCAGAAATTCACCCGATTTTAAAAAAATGATAAGGACTCATCAAAAAAACAATCAATTGCAGAAGAAATACATATAGATATAAAATTACCTCTTCCTCTTATTCCTCCTTCTTTTTTCCCTTCACCTTCCCATTGATGGCCTTCCAACTTATTGAAACCTGGTCACATAGGAAAGCAAATATTAATTAAGAAAGTTGATACTTTTTTTTCCAAAAATGGTGACTGACCTTTGAATTTGCTATGAATTTCTTCTTGAGCCTTACCCTCCTCTTGGTTTTTTTTAAATATTCAAAACCAGATAGATCTCATTTACTTGAGGACTGAGGGATCTTCTTGAACTCATTGGTTTATCCTTTTTGTCTTCCTCTTACTTTGGATCTTTGATTGGAATTGGGATCTTAAATCAGAGTAAGTTGATATCTTCCACTGCAAAACTTCTTGCTTTGACCCACATAATAGGGCGTATCAAAGTTAAAATTTTTAAAAATTTCAATAGCTTATTTCAGGAAAAATATCAATCTTTCAAAAAATATTCTTTTTCAAAAAAAAAAAATGAATCAATTGTTTTATCTGCAAAAAATAAAATTTTGAAAAAAAAATGGATAGGCCTGAAATCAGCCATTTAATTTTTTTAAATTTTTAACCTTGATACACCCTAATGTTTATTTTCTCCAGGTGGCAACTTGCTGAATTTTTTAAAAGGTTCAGTCAAATGTAGGTTTTTATTCCTGTCTTTGGTTGGAAATCCAAAGTTTTCTGATTCTTCAGTTGCATCAGGCTCCAGAGTAAACTGGAGAAAGAAAAATCAAGATAATTCAGAAAATTATTAACTAGAGGTTGAATCCAAAAAAAAAGAGAAAAAACTTACTGATAAGGGAGCTTTGAAATTCCATTGCAGATGAAATTTTTCAAGTTGGAAGAGTTCACCCTTTCTGATAGCCAATTTCACTTTTTGAATACATGGTATACCCACGTAAGAAGCGTAAGCACAGCTTTTAAAATTGATGGAAAATTAACAAACTTGATGAAATGAATAAATGGTTTTGAGGGCATATTGGCTGATTTTCCCAGATAGATGATCCACAAAGTGAGGCAAACCAATGGGATGCTTGAATTTTTGCTAAGAAGTTTGAATAGATCTCTCATGTTTTTGGATGGTAATTGAATTGTGAATGTTTTTAACTAAATTAAATAAAAAGCCAATAGATGAATTGAAGAAGAATTTGATGTAGGAGTGAAGACCTTCTATTCTTGAGGTACTTTTGTTTCCAAAGTGAAAGTGTTTTTTTGCAAAATAGATACAAATTATCTTTTTAAAGGAATACAGTTCTCAAGAAGGTACTCATTGTTAAGAATAATTCTGACCCATGTGTCTTCCTTTCCACCTGCTCCATTTGTTGTCCATTTGTTTTCTTATGTATTCTGTTTTCACTTCTGTCTCCTATTGTCACCTCCGTTCTTGTTTCTTTCCTGCTGTCACACACATAAATCAGTTCTCAGTCCAAGACAACCAACTTCCAGTCACATGTGCACAACCTACTCTCACACAATAATCCATCTCAATTGACACCAACTCCCACATATGAGAATGACACATTAATTCCCACGTATGAAAATGACAAGCAAATTTCCAAACTCCTACCTCTGAGGTTCTTCTTTAGAATCAAAAATATCAATCACTCTCAATGCCACCAAAACCACCTTGATCACATGCTCAAGTAAAAATCTAACTCCAAATCACCATTGGGATCAAATCTTAACTCAACTTCCAACTTTTACTCTAGGCCAATCAATCATTGAAGTTGGAACTCCTACAATTCTACACCAGTCTACATTTATGCAATTATAAAACCTGTAGAACATTGCAGCTCTATTTGTGCTGTTTTGCTTTTTCTTCAAAATTTTCTTACAAATTTTTGGTCTGCAGTCAATTCTAAACCTTTCTCCATTTTTATGCAATTAGCAGCCTGTTTCCAGATTTAGGATCTTCCTTTTTTTTACATGGTTAAAATCCAAAGATATAACCTTCCAGCTCTACCAGGCCTCACCAAAATCAATCCTCAGAAACTGCTGCACCAGGTGTTGAATCCCACCTCAAGGTTCTTTCCCTGAAATCCCTCATGGAGTCAACTCCCCTACTCACATAATAAAAATACTTTGTCTGGAAGAAGAAAATCAAAAAATTTTCAAAATGAGAGGAATTCTGCATATAATCAACTCACCGGATCCCCACAAGGTCATCCTGGAAAACAATTAAATGGCTTGTTATCTCATGTCCAAGCTCAATTCTGCTACTCACACAAACATCATTAACACGGAAAACAAAGACTTGTTAAAATTGATTCGGATTGAAGCCAAAAATCATTTTGCCTCTAGTCAGGCTGCAAACAGATCACCAATGTTCTTCAACTTTCTGTACCTGTCATCCTACCAAAATGACATTGACTCTTTAATCACCTCTGTCAAGCTTCACATGAGTAAACTTGACAAAGTAGGAATTGGCCTACCAATGGACATTCTGAGCTATCTAATTCTGTTCAAATTTCCAGAATCCATGAAAGCCATCAGGTCCAAGATAATGCATTCTGGAGCTGACTTGACAGTTTTTCTAGTCCTTGATCAACTCATTGAGCACAAAAAAGAAGCCCAATCCAATACCAAATTGGCAGTCTATCACTCCAATACAAAACAACAACATTCCTACCCCAGGTGAAAAAACGGAAAGAACAATCATTCCATGAACAAATATCCACCTTTGGCCTGTTGGGTGGAATTACCCAAGCTCAGACCTGACTTTCCCCCAAAGAAAGGAGGAAGGGTCCCTCCAAAGAAATCAGAAAAGTCCCATGTCTACTTCTTCTTCTGTGCCTTCAGCCAAATTGAGAGCCCCAAGAAGGACCTATTTATCCTCAACATCAGATTTTAAATCCACATGATTTGCAAATGTGGGAAATTCCGGTTCTTTCAAGAGAAAACAGGGGAATAAAGCATCCAAAAGGGAAAAAGTGGAGCTATTATCCCTATCAAGCAACTTGGCACTGCAATCATCTAACAAAGAACCAAAATCATACAACTCAAAGACTATCTATGGGTCCCCAATGCATCACTCAATCTCATCTCAATAGGTACTCTATTTAAAAAGGGCTGTATTCTTAATGTCAACCTCAACTGCAAGCCACCCAAATTCAACGTAAAACTACAAGATCAAAGTGTGCTAGGAGGGCACGTATCAAACAAACTAATAATCATGAAACCACCTTTGACCACCAATCAAACCCCCTGCTATGTCTCATTAACCAAATTGGATGAGCTGCACCTCAAGAGTGGGAATGCGGGAATCAATAGGATGGAACAATACTTGGGGAAACCAATCAATCAAAAAATCAAAACTAGCTTTAAATGCATTGGTTGTAAGAAGAGCAAAATTGTCAGAATGCCCTTCAAAGATGAGCAGAAATGGGCTGACAGATTATTTTATTGACTTCACCTTGATCTGATAGGGCCATTGAGTCCCACCAGCAAGAAAGGAAACCAATAATTACTCAGAATAGTCAATAATAAATCTGGCTATATTTCAAGCTTTCCCATAGAAAGTAAGGATTTCCCTGTTAAGTTTCAGACTAAATGAAAAGTGACATATCAGAAAAAGAAAAGGAAGAAAAAAAAAACAAGATCAAAAGATCACACCTAAAAGGAAAGGCTCTTTGACTGGAGAAATAAGAGACAGTACACCTATAGCAAGCAGATAGTTCTGGCAACAACAGAAGAGTGAGTGAGGTGAGAAAAACATGACAAGTAGGAGTGATACATGAATATTAAAGGAAAAATAATCACCAGCTTCAGAAACCTAGGAAAACACAGTGCCAATTGGAAATTGCACACAAGGATAAATCCTAGGTGGAGAGCTAGTTTCAGTACTTATGCTGGCCAAGGTGCACAGTCTTGTCAGTGCGCCTGGCAAGATAGGCTGAGGCGCATGAGGTGGCAGGAACAATCTTAATTTGGGAAGAAACTGTTGTTATTCTTTGTTATTTGCTGGTCTTGACTACAGCCGCACTCTCTCAAATCAGCTTCCCCAGTGGGGAATCTTCCAATTTGAAGAATGAGTGCTCCCATCTACCTGGGACTCTGCCGCCATTCTCCTTCCCACTCAAAATTGGAAATTTCATCCTTACCCTCCTCTCAGCCTCTTTTCCATCATCCTCTTCCCTCTCAGCCTCTCCTCCTACATCCTCTTTCTTCTCAGCCTCTCTGCCTCCATCCTCTCTTCTCCCTATCCAATTTCTCTGCTCCAACATTCCAATCTTCCACCAATCACTTTCTTCTTTTCCTACGCTTTCCCAAATTTCATCTCATCAACTGCCAACCAACTCATCAACTCTTTCACCTCTCATCAAGTATACCTTCCTCATCTATTGCTAATTAATCCGCCGCTCCTGTCAGAAATCTCACCCCAGACTCTCAAAACTCAAAATAGATTTCTTTACTCTTTATCAGACATGAGTTTCTCATTTTTTTTGACGTTCATTTCTTTTTCTCACCAATTTCAGTTCCTGTCATTGAGGATCTCTCTTTTTTTCCCTTTATTTTTATTTTATTTTCTTCTTCTCCTTTCTTCACCTTTACCTCATTTTCCTTTGACACAGATCAGAGGCATCCTGGGTAAGACTCTCCCTCCTGCCTCATTGGTCACCCAAGTCTCCTAGAAGCTGTTTCTATTTCTTGTGTTATTGTCAGAACACTGGTCTTTGTTAGCAATTCTATCAGATCCTTTCCTTACACTTATCACAGTTTAAAGCCAAAGGCTTCATTGAATTACCTGTAATTGGCCAAAGAAAAATAGAATCCACCCAATCCCTACTGAAAACTCTAATGGACTCAATCCCCAGTCTCTCCAACTCTGACTTCTCACTATGGAGATTCAAGATTCAAACCATCCTCTCTCTCAAAGGCATAGCACATTGGCTAAACTTTTCTGAACCTGACAAATGCCCCCCTGAGGTGAATATTGAAATCATTGGCTACATTCTTGCAAAGTTGGATAACCAAACCTAAATCAACTGTGTAAAAAATCATCACCTCACCAATGGAATCAAGCTGTGGAAATCAATTAAAAAGCACTAAGTATTGTCAAAAACTGGAAATTTCTGAAGAGTTTTCTTCAATACCTCAACCTCCAATTTGATTCAAAAATATTTGAGAAGTTCATCACCAACGCCAGGTCTTTCCTTCTTCAGATTTCCATAATTGGAATCAAGATGGACAAACATATTGTTGCATACCTCCTTCTCTACAAGTTTCCCCTTCAACTGAATCATCTTAAAAAAATCATCACACATTCACGGGGAAAAGCAAAGGTAGAAACCAATTTAGTGCTTTGACATCTAAATCAGATTAAGAAAAAATATGTAGATAGATTGTACGCCTCTGATCCAGTCACCAAAACTGAAGTCATTAAATTCCAAGCAACATGGAATAACCCTCAAGCAAACCAAAATCAAAGCAAGTGCTTGTGGCTCTACCCGCACCTACAACCCAAATCAAGAAA
The DNA here is from genome assembly GCA_025617555.3 of Puccinia polysora. NCBI lineage: Eukaryota > Fungi > Basidiomycota > Pucciniomycetes > Pucciniales > Pucciniaceae > Puccinia > Puccinia polysora. The sequence goes on from CM062644.1 coordinate 10,612,041, forward strand.
CCATCAGAGCTCTGGCTTGAAATCTGATAATTTGGCACTGAATCCCCCTAAGTCTTCCTCCCCTCACCTTGCTCATAACTTTTCCATGGCTGCATCACCAACCTTAAGCAGCAATCAAGTTCTACTTGAATCTGGAGCCTCAAATTGCATGTTCAACAATCCAAACTTCTTTCCCAGTCTTCACCTGGACAGAACTAAAATTCAAACTGGCAATCCCAAAACTCCCATTTACTCTCTCAGGAGTGGGACTGCAGTTCTAACAACCTCCCTTGAAACCCTCAATCTTCAAAAATTGCTCTATTTTCCCAATCTTGCCCTTAATGTTTTCTTTCTTGGCTAGCTCATACAAAAAGGGTGCTTGATGGTCCTAATTTCCCCAAATAGATTTTTGATTATATACATACAACATCAAATTCTGTCTGGCAAAATCAAGGACAATATCTTGTTCATTGAAAACATATCCAATCATTTGCCTCCTATCTCCTTCTCCTGTGTTTCTCTCTCCACCATTCATAAGAGGTTCTGTCACCCCCATTGTGAGGGAACTCATATTCTATCAAAGCAATTTCCAAATCTTAAATGGGACCAGATTGATTGTGTATTATGCGCCACCAGAAAAATCCACCAAAAACCCTTCCTCAGCCACCTTCCAGTCAGTCTAAACTATTTCAAACTAATCCAAGGCAAAATATTCAGTCCTATCAATCCTCCCTCTCGCACAGGCTGCAGATAATTTCTGATTCTGACCAATAAATGGTCCAAATTAAAGACATGAATACCAATTTGATTTAAGTACAACGTAGCTGAAAAGGTGATAAAGTTCATCAAGCTCCGCGCCAATCAAAAATAAATAATGCTGAAGGGATTCCACTTAGAAAATGGTTGCAAGTTTATCAACCATTGTCTTACCAACTTCTTTTTCAAACATGGGATCAAACACACAACTCCAGAAACATACACACCTCAACATAACCCTGTTGCCAAAAGGGGAAATTGCTCCCTTCTTGAAGCAGCAAGAACCGGCATGATTGACAGGAACATCCCTACACCGCTGTTGGATGAACTATTAGTCAGCACCTCTAAAATTATAAATTTCCTGCCATCTTGAAAAAACAAATCCTCAGCCTAAAAATTGTGGACTGGAAACTCCCCAAAGATCCACCTCATCAGATTCCTTGGCTCCAGGACCATTTTCCTCAACCAAGCCAACTCTTCTGGAAAGCTTGACAACAAGGGAATGGATTGCATTCTGGTTGGATTTGATCTTGATCTGCATTCTTATCAAATTTATTATCCCAGCTCCAAGAATATTGTTTGTTCAAAACATGTTAAAATATTTGAAAACTCTCCTTTCTCTCTTGCCTCCTTAAATGAATCTATATCCCCCAAAACCTGCTTTGATCAACTTCTGAATGATAAATCCTTCCTCATAACCACTCCTGCCTTCCCTGCTACCATCCTTCCAAGTGATGCTGATTCATCCTCACCTCAAAACTCCCCTCATCCTGAAACCACTCCTTTTGACACATCTCAATCCAATGTTGATGCATCTCAGTCCAATGTACACTCTGAATCCTCCTGTTCCAACTCCAACAATAACTCCAAAGTGGCCAAACAGCTCCAAGGCACCTCTCCTCCTTTGCTTTGGGCTTGATACACTTTTCAAAAGCCTCAACAATACAGTTTTGTTGCACAAATCATGCCCAAGAGCAATCATGAAGCTATCCACTGCAAAGAAAAGAATAGATGGATCACCTGAATGAAATCAAAGCTTGAAAATATTGACCTAATGAAGGTATGGGAAGAATTTCATTCAATACATGATGGAAAGATTACCCTGACCACTGTATGGGTCTATTTAATCAAGGAAGGACCAGATGAGACCGGTGTTTCATTAAAATCTCAATTATGCTTTCAGGGCTTCAAAAAAGTTGAATTCTTTGACTACGGCCAGACCTATGCTCCAACAGGTTCAATCACCACAATATGTGTCCTACTTGTCTACGCCCTCTTTCACCAACTCACCCTCTGGAAAATGGATATCAAATCTGCTTTTCTCCATGCTCCGCTGGACAAAGACATATTGATCAGAAATCCTCTTAGGTATAATTCCATATACCCCTATCTCAAAATCAACAAGGCCCTCTATGGACTGTAGCAAGCACCCAAAAACTGCTAGAGGAATCAAGAATTGGAGTCCCAACGAGAAATTGTTGAAAATACACTAAATTACTGAGAACCAAACCAGTCTATCCCCCAGAGAGACCCATATGCAATGTTGAGAACATGATGAGAACATAGGAAGAAGAGATATAGGATGAAAAAAGAAGATAAAGAACACACCACCTAGTGATAGCAGAGAAGACAGTAGACAACAGTGATAGAGGTGAGGATCAAAGTGGGAAAGTGGGAAAGACAGAGATGACGGACTGAGTAGTCCCATAGGTTAGTGAGATATGCAAAAAGAGTATAAGGAAAGGAAAGAAACAAGATAGAAATCTCACCAAATAAGAAGGAAGCCTCAATAAGAGCAGAATGAAGTGGGAGGATGACAAGAGTAGAAAGGAGTGAAGAACTGGAATAGAACAGCGGAATCAAGAATTGAGAGAAGAAGCAAAGAGAAGAGAAGGAAAACACGGTAGTGTGACATGGATGTGACATGCGAGGGAAGGCCCACGCCTGAAGAATTTAAGCTGATAGCCATATTCTCAACATATTTCCAGCACCCCAGGTTATTTGGTGAGAGAGAGTTTTATGTTGTCATAGAGGGCAGTGGTGAGCATGGTTAGAGAGGAGAGTGGAGAGCTCTTGGAGAGAGAGTTGGAAAGCATTTTTGAAGACGGAATCAGTTCAACAGTCAGTTTACCTTTGGAGTAGAGCTGCCTTATGAATTTCATTTTAATATCAAGGTGTTTGGTTTTTGAGTTAGAGCCAAGGTGCATGATCTTCTCTTTCAGGACCTTTTTGTCAATCTTGAAGAGAGTTTGAGCTGGTTTGGTCTTCCACATTTATTTTTTGCCACCCCAGAATACCGGAAAATTCTTGCATAGGCCTAAGTATCCCAATTGCAACAACTGGTAAGATCCATCATTACCTCAGGTGGAATCTGTGTAGAGGGTGTGGTGATTGGGTTGAGAGTTTGAGGATGGGTTCAGTAGGAGCTTGTAGTGAAGTGTCCCCTTCAGGTATTTCCAGCAGTGCAATACCTCTTTCCAGTGAGAGAGACCGGGAGTATGGTTGAATCTGGAGAGAAGAGAGACAGAGGCTGATAGCTTGGGATCAGTGCGTCAGGCTAAATAATTCAGCATTCCAGTATAGGTTTGATATTTTATGTTAAGCTTAAAAAACTCCATTTTATCATTTTTGGAGGCTTCTTTCAACTGAATTCTGGGAGTCATGGGGGTTCACAATGGTCAAAAGTTGCTTAGATCAATAATATCCCGTCCCTTCGTGATAAGACGTTCTTGAGATAGCAGGCACTGTGCCTCTTTTAAACTTATTTCCATTCCAAGTAGGTTGTTGGGTTCATTAGCGGAAGAATTAGGAAAACAAGTGAGAAATTATTTTTGAAACTAGTGTACATCCCTGAATATAATCAGATTATCTACATGAAAAAAGATAAATGAAGAGTGGTCCTGATTGTAGAGCAGACATGCATCAGAATCAGATTGTTGATAGTTAAGGTATTCTAAACATTGAGTGAATGTTTTATTCCAATTGTGAGGAGACGTTTTGAGCCCGTACCGGGATTTCTTTAATTTCAGATAGGGAGCCTTGCGGTGAGATTCTTTAGGTGTTTTGATATATATGTCCTTGTCTAAGGGGGCAGATAGAAACACGCTTTTAAAATCAAATTTTCCAATTTTTATTTGTTTATCTAAAGCTAATATTATCATAATGAGAAGAGAAGAGAATTTTCCAGTTGGCACAAAGGTCTCACTGAAGTCAAGGCCCGGAACCTGAAGGAAACCTTGAATTCAGAGATGGGATTTAATTTTTGCGGGAGAAGAGGCAGTTCCTGGTTTTTCCTTCCCAGAAAACATGGTGTGTAGTGATCAATTGGGTTTGGTGCAGTGGTCTTCCCATACCTTGTGCTCCTCAATATTTACTAATTCAGCATGTTTGGCTTTAATAACGGACCTACTAGACTTGGAGAGTTAGGAGTACTTGACCGGCTTGACAATTAGAGTTCTCTCTCTTAGAGAGCGGGCATTGGGAATAAGTTTTGCTGAGACAGTTTCACCATCAGAATCTGTGTTGTTGGATTCCATTCCAGAGGGAAGATTTGCAGAAGCTGGTGTTTCAGGTGTTTCATCTATTTTGGAAGAATTAGGATGGTTATCAACGGAGGTAGTTTTGAGTTCCTTAAGCTGATAGGTATTCTCAACATAGACTTCATCAGATCCAGATGATTTGGACAGAAAGGGTTCAAAGTCAAGAAATTGGATGTTTTTAGATTCTACAATCTGGTTTTCCTGAACTAATATGTGATAAGAGAGTAACTCAGGATTGTAGCCTATCAGCCTTCCTTAGGCTCCCAGAGGATTGAGTTTTGAGTAACTGGGTTTTAAAAGTTTGAGAAACACCACAGGATTCTCTATTGGCTTAAATTAGGATAGCGGTAGTGTTGAGCCTTTGAACAGCAAATAGGGAGAAGGTTTAGACTTATGCGTAGGAACTTAATTTAGTGTGATAGTAGATGCCTTAGCAATTACATTCCACCAGCCAGTGGGAAGACCGCAGTCCTTTAGGATGGTGCGTATGGAGTCTAGTATGGTTTGGTTGAATTGCTTGGCCAGTCCATTCTGTTGAGGGTTGAACGCGTCTGAGGTGCAATAAGTATGAGATTATCCTTACAGAACTTATTCATGGTTGAGTTCACAAACTCCGTCCCATGATCAAAATTTATAATAGAGGGAAAATACTGAAATCTCCTAGCTTTGTATGATATGGATTCAATCAACAGAGGAGTGTTTTCATCCTTAGAGTGCAAAGGGATGGAAAAGAAGTATTGAGAGAAGGAGTCAACAAGAACCACCAAGTAGCGGTTTCCTTCACTTGAGGTAGGTAGTGGTCCTATGGTGTCCAGATGTATCTCTTCAAAATTCTTTGAAGCAGAGGATAATCTGGACTTGAAGGTGGCACGCGTGATTTTTGAGAGGGAGAAGGCAACGCGCTCCTTAGGTTTTTTTACCGGAAGATTGAGCTTATGTTGTAGGCAATGATAGCTTACATGTCCTAAGGACTTATGAAAGTGTTCAGATTCTGTCAAATTGCAGGTGGAAGAAGTAGAAGACAATTTGATATAAGGAATTTGATTCCTATAGTAGCCAGAAATTTTACGGCTGTCACAGTTGGTGATTACAAAGAGATTTGATTTAAAGACAACCTGAAAATTCATGAGAAGAAGCTGGTGTAACAAAGAAAGATTGGAAGATATATAAGGCAAATACAGTGCATCTTCAAGGAGAATAGGTCCAGAATTGGATGATAATTTGATGGTTCCTCTACCTTCAATATTCAATCTACCCAGTCCGCAGCTGATGTTTATTAGCCCTTTCTGGGATTTGTCTAATGAGTTGAAGAAGGCCTTATCAGATATCATATGATCTGAGGACAGGGAGTCTAAGATAAACATAGGAAGGTTAGAAGAGCCAGTGTTGGAATGAAAGCTGACATGATCCTCCTGTTTGGTGTTGTTTTTTGGACATAAGTGAGGTTACATCAGCCAGCTTTGGTGCTGAGGATTGTTGGCCAAGCATTTGTCTCAACCGGTTTTGCATTTGCCAGAGAAATTGGTGAAGAGGGAGGTTACATTTTCTAGTGAGGCAGTCAAAACATTTTTCTTGTTCATGTGGATGCAAAGATGATCCAGAACAGCATTGGGGGTGATTGCAGATTCCATATTTGAGTGAGTGATTTTTTGCTTAATATTTCTTAGAGATTCCGGTAATTTTTCAAGTATCATGTAAGTGAATATATTGGGTGGTAGGTCAATACCAATTTCATGAAGTACGTTGATGCTGGTCTTGAGCTCTGTAATAAACATTTGGATGTTGGCCTCATTGAAGAGTATCAAAGAAAAGTTGCTGTATACTCTTGCTCAATTCGCTTGTTGAGACAACAAGAAATGCTTGAAAATGGTTTTCCAGATTAGTTTGGCATCCTCCTTGTTGGTAGGGTTGATTATGTTGGTATGAATTCCTGGAGATAGTTTAGAGATCAATATAGAGGTCAAGATGGTTTTATCTGCGTCCCCTAGTTTTTGATCAGAGTTGATAGCTTCCTTTAGATTTTCTAGTTTGAGCAATGATAGTATTTGAGTCCACCAGATAGTGAAGTTGTCCTTGGTCAGTAGTGGAATAGCCTGGATGGTTTTCTGGAGAATGGTGGGATTAATGATCTCCATGATGAAGCGTGACTGCTTGTTCTGGAGGGAAAAGGTTTGTTCAGATCTGTTTGCATTATTTGACAGTTAATCATGATGAAAATACACTAAATTACTGAGAACCAAAGCAGTCTATCCCCCAGAGAGATCCATATGAGAGGTTGAGAAAACAATAAGAATATAGGCAGAAAGGATATAGGATGAAAAAAGAAGATAAAGAACACACCACCTAGTGATAGCAGAGAAGATAGTAGACAACAGCAATAGAGGTGAAAATTGAAGTGGGACAGTGGGACAGAAAGAGATGACGGACTGAGTAGTCCCATAGGTTAGTGAGATATGCAAAAAGATTATAAGGAAAGGAAAGAAATAAGATAGAAATCTCACCAAATAAGAAGGAAGCCTTGATAGGAGCAGAATGAAGTGGGAGGATGACAAGAGTAGAAAGGAGTGAAGAACCAGAAGAGAACAGGGGCATCAAGAATTGAGAGAAGAAGAAAAATAGAAGAGAAGGAAAACAGGGTAGTGACATGGATGTGACATGAGAGGGAAGGCCTGCGCCTGAAGAATCTAAGCTGATAGCCATATTCTCAACATATCTCCCACAGAAATTCACCACATCAAGCGCCAATCCGTGCCTCTACATCAGCATACCAACAAAATCTATTCTTTTGTGTATGTTGAAAATCTGTTAATAGTAGGTAACTCAATGGATTTCAGAAATTGCTTAAAGCCCAGTTCAAGATAGCTCAAGATGGTCCCCTCATCAAAATGGTTGGGAACCAACTTGTCAAAACCAAAGACAGCCTTGGATTCCTACAATCCAATCACATCAAGAATGCACTAACCAAATTGGGATTTACCAACTACAAGCCAATCAGCACGCCATTAACTCCAAACATGAAACTTCTTCCTTCAACGAAAGATGAGCACAGAGCTTTCCTTAAACTCAATTTCAACTATCAATCCTTCACAGGTTTTCTCAAGTTCATCACCAGCCAAACTAGACCGGATCTTGCGTACGCTTTCTCAAACCTCTCTTGCTACAACAAAAAACCCAGAATGCCCCATTGGAGCAAGTCCAAACATGCCTTGAGGTATCTAAATGCTTCCAAAGAACTATCCCTGCATCTTTAAAGCTCATCCTTCAAGGCCTTGGGGACTCTAATGGCAGGAAAAACCCCAAATCCCAAAGACATCATACCAAATACCTCATTGTCTTCTACAGCTGGCCCGTCTTGTGGCTTAGTAAAATCCAACCTACAATCTCTCTTCCCTCCACCAATTTAAGACTCCAAAAAGTCCTGGAAAAAGGCATTTTTGTGGAGGGGAAAGGTGCTTTTTTAGGCTGCCCTCCCAAGTGTTACAAAGATATTCCAATGTAACCAGAATCCAGGTCCAGAACCTTGTAAATGAGGAATCAACGTGAAAAGATCAACTTGGTACTCAACAATAGCTATGGAAGACAATGCTATCTGAGGAAAGGTGATGATGGGAAAAGTCTTGAGCAGAATAAAGTATATTTGTTTCAGAGTTCAATAGAACAAGGCATTTGAAAGTAACAGCACCCTCAAGCTAATAACTCTGGTTGTCAGCAGAAGCTTGGGATTGATCAAATCAAACCCAAAAAATCTCCAGGTTCTGAATGAACCTGCCCAACTCTCCGCAATCAAGCACTTGAAGGGTACCACATAACTGTGGGTGGGCTCAAAAAAAATCAATTTGTTTAATGAAGCTCTAGAAGAAAAGCAAGAAATAATTCAAGCAAGAATTAATCAACAATTCTCAAGGAATGCAAGAATAGCATCAAAAAATGCAAATTCAAGGAACTATGGCAAGGTTTAACACTCCAGGTTTAAGGTTAATAAAAACTATCAATCAAACATGACTGGATCTGGAAAGAAAATCAAAGAATAATCAAGGCCAATATGGTCAGAAAAATGGATCAAATAGTGGTATAACACACTCAAGAATTCAACAAAAAGAATTCTTCCTCAACCAGAAAGGCTAATTGTTGGTGATAAGGGACAAGGCCACAGAAGGAAGGATCAGAATTTGAGTATTGAGGCTTAAGGATATGGGGGAAATCATAGATATACCCAGGATGAGGATAAGTGACCAATCTCTTTGGATAAGGATCATGAATCAGATAATTTCACTGGTTGACAAATTGATTATCATGGATATACCATGGATGATAGATTCTTGAAAACAAATGGGTGAGTTCCCCTCCTTTTATGGAAAAAAAAGCCCTGCATACTATTTACAAGTGATACTACAGATGAGCACGGAAACTGAGAGGCAGAAAATGAACATCTGCAGTTTTGGAGATGAGAAGTGGCAACCGCAGGCAGAGAGCAATTAACAGAGAGCAGCAGGATGCAAGAAGAGCAAGGTGCAAGGAATCATCTTGAGTGGTCACAGACAATGAGCAGCCGTGGACAATGTGCATTGGCAATGATGAGTTGAGGGCAACCGGTGATGAAACTGATGGCCGCAAGCAATAGCTTGAAGTCCGTCAGATGAGCAAAGCAGTGGTGATCAGGTGGGAAATGGATGGCATTGGCTGTTGGCCTGCCAGATGAAGGAGGAAAGGATTGATGATGGGGCCAAAGTTGGCCAGAGATTATTGGTGAGTTTGATCATCAAGCTTGGTTTGAAGGATGGGAGAGATTGATAAAAGAGTAGGATCAGGAGAGGTCATGGACAAGATTTTCTGCAGCTGCAAGACAACTGCGCAAGATGAGAAAACCAATGGGTGTGGGTTGCTGATCCCCCAAAGATGGAGGGAGCAGTGTGGTGACCAATTTGGTACACCTCAAGAAAAGGGGAAAAATTTAAAAAAAAAATTTCTTAGTTTTTTATCTCATCATTATATATATATATATATATATAAGAGAATTCTTGTGTTGGCAATTCTTCCATTCTTTTTTCTGTTTCTCCAAATTCCCCCTGTCCTAGCTGAGAAAAATACGGTTGGTAACCAAGACCAGCTATGATTCATTTCAGGCAAAGACAATGAGTAATGGTGAAATGAAGGATTGAAACAAATTAAGAAAGGATTTGAAAACAGTGACCAATGGAGTTATGACTGGCAACTTTCTGATGTCAAGTTCGAGGAGTTGATAAAATGAGACTAAGCAGGAAATGACAATCTGACAGGAATGTGAGTCAGTGGAGCGTTGGCAGAGACAGGTTGAGAAGATGGCGATGTACTGTAAGCCAGTTGCGAATCCGTTGAGGCCAGCGTTTGGATGATCAATGAATTGCACTCGAGCGCCTTGAACAATCTGAGAGAGTGAGAAGGTAAGCAAGGAGGTGAGGAGTTGAAAGCTTGCTGTTCTTACTTTGATCAAGCTGGCTGCCAAGAGGATTGAGTTGATAGTTGTTGCTGAAGTTGAGGATCAAGCGTTGGAAAGGCAAGAGGTTGGTTGATTGTCTGTCAAATGAGGTCTTGATGGTCGAGCTTGATTGAGGATAGTGAAGTGGAATTGAGAATCGGTTGGAATTGAAGTATTCCCAGCGGGGTTTGAGAAGTACCGCCGCGCGCCATATAGTTTGGTTTAGTAATGGACAGGATGACAAAAGGAGGCAGAAAGAAAACAACAAGTACGCACCAATCTAAGGTGGAAATTACAATAGATAATTAACACCAAAAGATAGGCCAGACAACCAGTTGAAGAGATCTAGAAGAACAAGTATATTGGGAGGAAATGTCAGAACAGAAATTAACACGCCCCCACAACTCCGAACTCAATGGTAAAGAGAGTTAAATGAATTCACGAGTCTGGTGTTCGAGGTTTTGTTGGCAGCTTTGGTGAGTGCATCAGCGGTCATAGATAGAGATGATATCAACTTGAGTTCAATTAAGCCTTGTTCATAGTTGTCTCAAAGACTTTTTGTTTTGAGATTGATGTGCTTGGCTTTTGAGATAGAACCGAATTTTTTAATTTTGTCGTTGAGTCCCTTGTTGTCTATGAGGTGAAGGGGACACTTAAACTTACTTCGATAGACTTCTTTGATGAGTTGATTTAACCATCGCGCTTCTAGATGACAGCTTGACAGTGCCACACACTCTGATTCAGTAGAGGAGTGAGTGATGTTTTTTTGTCGTCTACTGGTCCAGTAAAGGGGACTTCCTTTGAAGGTGCAGATAAAACCGCTTTGAGATATTCTTGTTACTGGGTCATCGCCCCAAGTTGCGTCGCTAAAGCACACCAGTCTGTCTGAGATCAAACGTTGTCCTAGAGTAAGACTTAGATTTTTCCTTTGGCTAAGGTATTTCCACACGTGGCATATCTCCTTCCAGTGACTTAAGCCGGGTTGTTCGCAGTATTTGGCTAAGCTGGACACAGCAAAGCTGATGTCGGGGCGTGCAAGACCGGCGATGAAATTTAGTCTACCTATTGGGGATCGGTAATTGATTTTCAAATCTAGAAACTTTTGATGATCATTGTCATCAGCTGGTGCGAGGTGTAATCCAGGAGTGAGAGGAGTAGATACTGCCTTGCAACCAGTCATGTTGAGCTCGCTCAGTCCTTTCTCGATATGGAGTGGTAGAGATAGATGAATCAGTTCATCTCTGCGAGTGACTTTCATCCCAAGGAGTGTGTTTGGTTTGTGAGCGGACGAGTTCTTGAATTTAGTCAGGAAGGCGTCTTTGAAGCATTTGACGTCTCCTGCCACAACGAGATTGTCTACGTGAAACAAAACAACCAAGCTACCGTCATTGCCTATGTACAGGCAGGGATCACAGTTGGATTCATTGAATCCTTGAGACTTGATCCATGTACTCAGCATGCGATACCAGTTTTGAGGAGCTTGTTTGAGGCCGTACAAGGACTTCTTGAGTCGTAGGTATTTTGATTTTTGATTGCAGCCATAGGGAGTTTTGATATACACTTGTTCGTCAAGTTCAGAGTGAAGGAATGCGCCCTTGACGTCAAGTTGTAAGAGATCAAGACCCTTGTCGGCCGCATAGGTGAGAAGCATTCGAAGCGAAGCCACTTTTCCAGTTGGCGCATAAGTTTCCAGATAGTCGAGACCATACCTTTGATTAAATCCCTGGACGCATAGTCGGGTTTTGAAGGTTTTGGGCTCGCCGTGGGCGTTATGCTTGATTTTGAACACCGCAACAGTGTTTAATGGATTAGTTACCTCTCCGTCTTCAGCTTCTTCCCAGACGGCTTGATCCTCTATAGTGGCGAATTCCTTGGTCGCTGAATCTTTCCAGTGAGGAATCTCCATAGCCTCTTCAAGGCTCGTTGGTATTTTGTCGGCTAAGAATCCGTATCAATCGGGTTTGGAAAGGTTGTTTTGATTTTGTAAGGTCGGTCGTAGATTGCGTTCTAGGGACTCTCTGTCAGAGCTAGTGTCACTGTTTGCGTCAGAGAATTCAGTGGGCGTCTCCTCCTTGATTTCGACAATTGGTTGAGAGGGAGTAGGTCAACTGGGAGCGGAGACAGGTAGTACGGGTGAGTTGTCAATTTCATCTTTGGATGAGATTTGAATTGGTTCTTGATTGTTGAAGATGACATGTTTTTAATCTATGATCCTCCCAGTCGCATTGATGATTTTGTACGAGAGAAGGTTTGGATTGAACCCAACCAGGATGCCAGACGCTCGTTTTTCGTCCAATTTGGAACTTATTTCAGTCTGATTGAGTTTGTAGGTGAGTGAAGTCCCTATGGGTTTGATGTAGTCCTTGGGTAATTCTTTACCGTGCATTTTAAACCAAGGAGAGTCTTTGCCTTTCTGTTTTGGAATTTGGTTGAGCATTAGACAGAAACCTTTCAAAACTTCGTTCCAGCAGGATTTTGGAAGCCCTGAAGTGGAAATGGTAGCTCTGGTAGCTTTGATGATTGTTTTATTCGCCCGTTTGACCCAACCGTTTTGTTGTGAGTGATAGGGCTCACTAATTATCTGATTGATCTGGTGGGATCAATAGTAAGTTTGAAGTTTAGAGTTCACGAACTCTCCCCCACCATCAGAGCAGACATCTTTGGGATAGTTATTGGTCTTGCAATGTTGGTTTTCAATGACGAAGATGATGATATCGGCCGAGTCGCTTTTTGATTTGAGGGGGAAACTGGCTATGTACCCAGAGTAGGAATTGATCAAGTTAAGTATGTATTGAAACCCACCCTTTGAGACGGGGTTGATTGGACCCATTAGATCTAAATGAATCTTGTCAAAGAATTTTGAGGCAACAGTTTGTTGATGAGGAAATGGTTTGCGTGTGATTTTTGCCTTATTGCAACTGAGGCATTCGAAGTTGTCCTTTTCAGCTTACGGGATGGAGTACTTCAGGAACTTTTCCATTCTGTTGAGGCTTGCATGTCCTAACAAACAGTGTATTTTCATCAGCTCGGCCTGAGAGTAATAAGCGCTTTGTGCTTTGGTCATCATGTCGATGACAAATAGATTATTGGTTATTTTCCCCGATAGTAGGGTTTGTCCCTCTTTTTAGAGCTTGAAGATGCTGGGATGGTTCTTGGAATTGACTGAGAGAGACGCTCCTTTTGTCATGAGGGCTCCTAGCAAGATTAGATTGACCGTTGACTCTGGTACCCATACAGCGTTGGAGCGAGCTAGGTAGGCCTCCTTGGTAGCCAATGCAGCCTCACCAGTCCCTTCTATGACAATCGCCGCATCCTTCTTCCCAGTCAGAATCTTCTCATCGCTGTTGCTGGGATTGATGTGATTGAAGAGATCCTTGTCAGTAATCATATGGACTGAGCAGCCTGAGTCTAAGATGAATCGACTGGGATGGATGATGGAGTCGGTGTTCATTCCGCAGAAGAACGAGTAAAAGTGGGATTTGTTAGGAGGCTTATTTTTCGTCTTCTTACCCCGATTGTGAAGATGATCTGGCTTGAGTTCTGGAAATTCAAACCAGCACGAGCTGGCTGGGTGCGAGGTGACGGCTGGGGTGTGCTTGCCATTCTCACACCTAGGTCCTCAATAGAGAGCTACACTGACAGGTTCGGGGCGTTCATCTTGAGCGATTACCTCGTTCTTATGCTGAATGAGATGATTGAGAACTACTTTGATTCGCATATCAGACGTTGTATGCATGATTTGTGATTTCATGTTGTTCATTGTGGTTGGAAACTTGAAGAGCACAAGATAGGCGATGATGTCTGTGGGAAGTTCTATGCCCACTTTGGTCATTTTCTTGATATAGACTTTGACGGATGTGACAAAAGCGTTGATGTTGGAGTCCATGGCTAGATGAAGAAATCCGTTGAAAACCCTTGCTCTGTTGGCCAATTGAGAGGAGGCAAAATGATGTTGTGTTGAGATCCAGATGAGTTTGGCATTGTCTTTGTTTGTATCATTGATGACGTTGTCGTACGTGATCGAGTCCAGCTTGGCGATGATATGAGCTACGAACTCCTGATTGAATTCTTTGTCCAATTGTATCGACTCGTTGGGATCATTCATTAAGCCAAAAATTCCTTGCAGCTTGAATAGTTTCTCGAACTTTTTCCTCCACATGCTGTAATTGTTGGCCGTAAGTAATGGGGTGGATTCAATTAGAGACTTGATAGCGAGAGATTTGTAGTTGAGTTCCCCCCCTGGTCCTGGCGTTGTCAATGGTCCCAATTGCGCCATGGCGGAGAGAGAGGCTTTTAACCATGAGGAAAATACGGTTGGTAACCAAGACCAAGCTATGATTCATTTCAGGCAAAGACAATGAGTAATGGTGAAATAAAGGATTGAAACAAATTAAGAAAGGATTTGAAAACAGTGACCAACGGAGTTATGACTGGCAACTTTCTGATGTCAAGTTCGAGGAGTTGATAAAATGAGACTAAGCAGGAAATGACAATCTGACAGGAATGTGAGTCAGTGGAGCGTTGGCAGAGACAGGTTGAGAAGATGGCGATGTACTGTAAGCCAGTTGCAAATCCGTCAAGGCCAGCGTTTGGATGATCAATGAATCGCACTCGAGCGCCTTGAACAATCTGAGAGAGTGAGAAGGTAAGCAAGGAGGTGAGGAGTTGAAAGCTTGCTGTTCTTACTTTGATTGAGCTGGCTGCCAAGAGGATTGAGTTGATCGTTGTTGCTGAAGTTGAGGATCAAGCGTTGGAAAGGCAAGAGGTTGGTTGATTGTCTGTCAAATGAGGTCTTGATGGTCGAGCTTGATTGAGGATAGTGAAGTGGAATTGAGAATCGGTTGGAATTGAAGTATTCCCAGCGGGGTTCGAGAAGTACCCCCGCGCGCCATATAGTTTGGTTTAGTAATGGACAGGATGACAAAAGGAGGCAGAAAGAAAACAACAAGTACGCACCAATCTAAGGTGGAAATTACAATAGATAATTAACACCAAAAGATAGGCCAGACAACCAGTTGAAGAGATCTAGAAGAACAAGTATATTGGGAGGAAATGTCAGAACAGAAATTAACACTAGCGGTCTAGTAAGGGTAAACCATGGTTTTCAAGTCCCCAGTCCTTTTGTTCAATTCCTTCCCTTTGTAATTGGCACCCAATTCTTTGTGGCCAAGTGCGCACACATAATAATCAATCATCCCCTTCCCATCATTTTCATACATCCTAGTCCTCATCAAAACCCACCCATAAATCAACCATAACCTGATTCTCCCCCTTTTTAGAAATCATCGTAATAATAATCTATTCATACATTCCTCCCCATTGGTTTAAATCTATCCAAGGATCAAGTGATTGCATACAACTTGAATTCTGAAATCCATATAAGGTAATCTACCAGATCACCAAATCAGAACCCTATGAGAAGAAGAGCATTATCAATTGATTCCCCAAATTGATTGATACCTGAGTACTTCCTCACTTAGCTTGAACTGCTGCGACAACATCAATCTCTCTCTAGCCTTACGGGAATCGAGTTGTGCTTGTGTTTCTACAATGAAACAAGTCACCTGCTCCCTCATTTGATTGAACCTCAAACAATGATCTCATCACTGCAATCCCCCCATCATCCTTACCCTCATCAACTTTTCATCAATCCAACTCACATAATAACTTCACCAACCACCACAATCCAACCTTGCTCATCCTCAACAATCAATCCAATCAATGCTAGGCTCAGCCCAATTACTAACCCCTTCCAACATTCCCAAAATTGAATGCAGATTAACAAAGCTCATTGTCAAGTATCCAACCAAATCTACCATTGCAGCCAGCAACCCCCCCAAACTGGTCCTTTGATCCACCACTGCCCCCTTATGTCATTGGTTGCAGCAGATGTTGACAGTCCTCATGGCTGTTTGCAAAATTGCAGGCGCCCTTCAGCAACTGAGCGCGTCCGCTCATCACCCCCGCCCTGTTTCTTTGTTTTCACATTTCCTTTTTACTATCTATTTTGTATTTTTTTAAAAAAAATTGATTTTACGTTTTCATTTGTAGTTATCTCTTATAAATAGTCTACAGGGTCTCTTGCTCATGAAAGGAGGGGATGTCCCATGCGTTTTTGCAATCAGCTATCAGCTATCATCTTATCATCCATCTTGTGGTATCCAAACCATTGCCCAATTTTCTGATCCATAAATATGGGTATCCCCCTGTGTTTCTCATCATTGTCATCATCATCATTATAAAGCTGGATATATCTGTTGATTATCACCTGATCCTCATCCTTATCACCAACCAATAGCCTTTCTGGTTGAAGAATAATTCATTTGGTTGAATTCTTGAGTGTGTTAAACCAATTCTTTGATCCCTTTCTCTGACCACTTTTTTCTTGATAATTCATTTGATTTTATTTCTGGAACCACTCACATTTGACTGAGAGGTTTCTGTAAGCTTGAAACCTGGAGTGTTAAACCTCTTTTTATCTCTTTGAAGTTGAATTCCGCCATGCTATTCTTGAGTCCCTTGAGAATTTCTGGGTTATTCTTGTTCAAATTTGTAACTGCTTTGATTCTAGAGATTCATAAAACAAATTGCTTTGTTTTTTACAGCCACCCACAGTTATCTGGTACCCTTCAAGATCTTGATTGGGGAGAGTTGGGCAGTTTCATTGAGACACTGGAGGTTGGATGGGATTGAGTTGATCTTCATAATCTTCTACTGATGACCAGAGGTATTAGCTTTTGGGTGTTGTTACTTACAACTGCCTTGTTCTATTGAACTCTGAAAAAAACTTTGGCTTGTTTTTTCAAGTAATTTCCACAACCATCTTGCCTCAGATTGTCTTGTTTCCATTGCTACCGACTACTATCAAAATTCATCCTTCCCATTGATTCCTTATTTACAAGGTTCTTGATCTTGATTGTGATCCATTTAAATATTTTTTTAACGCTCAGGAGGGCATCCTAAACAGCACCTTTTCCTCTCCACAGAACTTCCTGCGGCTCAGCACGGTTTGGATTCTTAGAGCAGTGATTGTAGGATGATGGATTGGATGACTGTGCAAGAAGTTTCAATACAACTAGAGATTTGTGGAAGGGGCATGAGACATGAATAATAAGATAGTGAAATCAGGAAGATGGAAAGTAAAGGTAACAAAATTTTTTATTTAAAGTATGAGCAGGAAAAGACAACAAAAACCAACTTTTATCAGTTCTATCTATTATTTCCACTTCTAATTGGCAAGTGATTGTTCTCCCTTATGTAACTTCATTTTTTTTTTACTTCTTTAAACCAATTCAAAAACCAATTTTTTTTTAAAAAAAAACATAGGAAATAATTTTTAATTGATTCCAAATGTCAAAAACTTTTTATTGAGTCCAAAAAATGCCTCTGTTTGCTTCAGGCTCACCCTTTTCCATTTTTGATAAAGGATTTAACTTATGAATTGTGAAAACCACTCAGTAATTTTTAAACCATGTAATTTAAAGATGAAATTCTGGTGATTAAAGGATGATGGATTGGACAACCATGCAAGATGGAGGGAGCGGTGATTGTAGGATGATGGATTGGATGACTGGGAAAAATGGAGGTAGCGGTGATCTGTTAGATTTGGGTTAATGGGGGGTTACTGTAAGGGTGAGAAATAAGGGCAAGGAGAAGTTGAACAGAGGATATGGGAATTTAGATGCTCTGGAGAGCCCTTCCTATACCGCTTTTTTCTGAGGTGTCCCAAATTGGTCACCACATCTCTCCCCAGCTTACAGAATTTCCTAGTCTGCATCTCAATTTTTAAGGTATTAAGAAAAGGAGGAATGCAAAGGAATAGGAACAGAAGAATGGCCATTTATCGATCTTTAGAGTGATTGAAGAGTTGAACAATATCTTGATCCATCCAAAAGAGCCCTAGAAGCAACAGAGATAAAAAAGGGAATACCAGGTGCTCATGTATGTGGCATAAAGTAGAGTTTCACAACAAAATGCAGTAGACAAACCTGGTGGTGGACAATTGGGAGGACTTACTTCTGGAAAAATTTGCCTCCTCAACAATAAAAATTCTTAACTTGATCATCAGAGAGCCTTCTGGCCAACTGAGTACCATCCAGTTCTTCCAAAACATAAGATCCACCTCTGAATTGACAAACCACCCATTCAGGAAGTACTCCAGCAATTTGAGAGAAGATTTCCCAACTGGGTCTTCCAGGATTGATTATTGGCTAAGACTGGATCACCAGGATTCAAAGGATCTCTGATTTCATTTGAGTGCTTATCCTCACAATACTGGACAAATTATTCTCTTGATTCATATTAGAATTGACAGGCTTGAGATTGCTTAAAACTGGAAAATCAGGCTAGAAAGGGAACTGTGATCAACAAGAGCACTGGAACACACAATGAAACAAGAGAGCACCAACATCAGGCTGTGAGGAGTATAAGGTTGAGAGGCATATCAAGTAGGGCTATGAGTATGAGATTGAGACTATAAGACTAGGATGAGGGTTAGACTATGAGATGGAGTCAGACTTGGGGGTTCACATGGAATCAAGGAAAAGAAGGAACAGCTGAGATCTCACCGGGCACACAAGATAGAAAATGAAGAGATTGCAGATGACAGGTTTTGAGTTGAGGCTTGAGGAGAAGACAGGATAGAAAAGAGGAAAGGACAATAGAGAAAGAAATATTGTGATAGGGCTTGTGTCACCAATATGAGCAATTGACCAGTTGTTTGATGAGTCTTCAATTATTCTGAGGAGGTTCAATGGTGGACTGACCGTCCCAGCTGAAAATTTTCCTCACGACTCAACTACCTCCAGATACTCCGAATATGGAGTGTCCTCATTCTACGCTTGAGCTTGCCGCACGTCAACTCTACAACTTAACACCCCTCAATGCCCAATGAGATTTCAGAGGTTTCTTGATTTGACGCAAAGAAGGGACACAAAAGAGAGAGACTTTTTGCAGGGGCTGCCTTTGTTAAAGAGTCCGCTATCATCTTGTTGGACCTTATCAACCTCAATTCTATTTTTCTGTCCTTAAGCTTGTCTCTCATCCCCTTTGTTTTCAAATCAAGGTGTCTTGTTTTTGAGTTTGAACCAAATTTCCGAATCTTGTCTTCTAATTCCCTATTGTCTATGTGTAAAGGAATTGTGGTTAGAAATAAATCAAAGATTTCATTCAGTAAGTATTTGATCAAAGTGGCTTCATGATAGGAATTGACCAATGCATTGAGCTCAGCATCCGTGGAAGACCACGTTATATTTCGCTGTTTGCAACTATTCCAAGAAACAAGGCTGCCAAACACCACACACAGATAACCTGTTTGGGACTTGCAAGTGTCTGGATCATCTGCCCACAAAGAATCCGAGAACACTTGTAGTGACTCCTTCTCTGATTTGCAATTAAGTTGAAGGCATTGATTCTTGGTGTGCTTCAAGTATTTCCATGTTTTCTTTAACTTGTTCCAGTGCGAAATTTTTTGGTTTGACAGAAAATCAAGCCAGGCTTGATACTGAAAAACTAATGTCTGGTCTTGTGTAGCAGGCGATGTGATTGAGCATCCCTATCGTTGACCTGTAATTGATGTTTAATGATTTGAACACCTCATGCTCATTGTCCGAGGCAGGTCTGAGTTGTAGGTTCCTGGTGAGAGGCGTGATTGATTCTCTGCAATTGCACAAGCCAAGTTCTTCTAGCCCGTGTTGTATATCATTTGGTTGACTTAAAAGAATCTTGTTGTTTTCAATCTGTATCTTCATGCCCAGAAGAGTGTCAGGTTGTTTACTCATTGATCCGTCAAATTTTTCTAATTTTTTTTTTTGAAGTCATGCCCATCACCCACCAGAATCAAGTCATCTACATGAAAGAAGAGGCGTGACTGTCCATCTTCCAACAAGTAAAGACACAGATCACAGGCAGATTCATGGAATCCCACCTCCTTGAACCAAGTTGTCAATGTTTTTTACCAGTTCTTCAGAGCCTGCTTCAATCCGTATAGTGACTTCTTGAGCTTGAGAAACTTGCACTTGTGATTTGAGCCTTTTGGGGTTTGGATAATAACTTCTTTGTCTATCTTTGAATGCAGAAAGGCACTTTTTACATTGAATTGGCGAATATTTTGAGATGATTTCAGCGCATATATTAGTAGCATGCGTAGGGTGGATGGTTTTCCAGTGGGCCCAAATGTTTCAAAATAGTCCAATCCTTCTATTTGATTAAATCCCTGCACACAGAGATGAGCCTTGTATTTGAGCAGATCACCGTGAAAATTATCCTTAAGTTTTTATATCCAGACCATCCGCAGAGGATTCAGTGGTTCAGGCCCGCTATATTCCTCCCACACTTCCAGGGACTCTATTGAACCCAGCTCCACGTCCATGGCACCGGCCCACTTTACTCTTTCTTTGCATGTAACTGCATCATTGTAATTTTTTGGTTCATAGTAGTGAAAGAACCCGTAACTTTGGGGAGGTTTAATGGTTGAGCGGTCACAAAGAGCTCTGCCGGATTGATTGTTCTGAGCGCTCAGAGTGCTTCGCGGCTGTTGACTTGGAGACTCTGCTGGTGATGCTGTAGAAGGTTCTGCCACATTGAGGTTTTTGGTTTCTTCTTCTGCGGAGCTTGAGTCAATGATGGAGTGTTCTTCAGATTCCGCTGAAGACAGTTCCTCTGGATGATCTCGGTAATTGGTATAGATCAGAGTCTTTCTGGATGAGGAAGTGTCTGTGGGTTGAATCTCCGGATCGCGTCTTTCTTGAGCTACACAAGCACCACGAGCATCATCCCATGAGTTGTCCTGCAATATGATCAGATTTGACAGTTGAGGATTGGCCATTTTGAGGAAGGTAACATGCTTTGTGAGAAAAATGGAGTGAGTTTTAGTTAGAATTTGAAAAGAAAGAAGTAATGGATTGAAGCCTACAAGTAAACCTTCTTCTCCTTTTTCCTTGAATTTCTGGCCTTTCACTCTCTGAGAAAGGAGATACACACAGGGTCTTCCTATTGGCTTTAGATAGTTTGAAGGTAGAGGATGTCCGTGGACCTTGACCCCGGGCGATTATTTGCATTGGTACCTGCATATCTGGTTTAGCATGAGCGCACTTGCTTTTATCACCTTGTGCCATAGATTTGCAGGAAGTCAAGCATCTTTTAGGATGGTTTGGGTTGACTCCGTGATGGTTCTGTTCGCCCGTTCTGCCTTGCCATTATGTTGAGGATGATAGGGTTCCGATATGATCTGTTGAATGTGTTTTGAATCGTAAAAGCTTTTGAGTTTAGTATTGACAAACTCTGAGCCACCGTTGGAACAGACATTGGTAGGATAGTAACCTCTCCTTCTGTGCTCCTTTTCTATAAGATCAATTATAATCTCAGGAGTTTTGTCCTTTGAACCCATTGGGAATGCCCCAATGTATCCAGAGGCACTGTTGACGAGAGTAAGTATAAATCAATGTCCTCCTTTTGATTGAGGGTTGAGAGGTCCCATCAAATCAAGGTGGATTTGTTCAAAGACCTTACTCGCCAGTTTTGAGCTCTCCTTGAAGGACTTCCTGGCTATCTTACTTTTCACGCAATGAATACACTCAAAATTTTTCTTGACCTCGGATGGGATATGCTTGATGCTCCTCTCAAGTCGCGAGATTGAGGCATGCCCATGGTTGCGATGAATTTCCATAAGATCATCCTTGTAAGAGACAGCCAGATTCACCAACAGGTTCTGAACAAACTTAGGATTTTGTAGGATATAAAGATTGCCAACTATGGTTCCTCCGAACTGAAAATTACCGTCCTTGAGTATTTCAAACCGGTCTTTCTGCGCCCTTAGTGTTCAACCGGATTGATTTAACACTCCTGCGCTTAGTAGGTTTATTGTTAAAGTCGGTACGTAGAAAACGTTGGTCAGTTCTAGGGTAAAATTACCCCAAACAAAGACCGCAGTCCCCTTTCCCATGATGGGTAACTCTGCACATTCCTTTCCGGTCTTGATATGATTTCCTTCATATGGGGCCCTTTCCTTGAAGTATTGGCTTTCATTGACCATATGGATTGAGGCACCACTTTCCAACACAAATTTAGATTTGGGATCACCATGATCAATCCATGCGGTGAGTAGAGAGAGATAATGAGCAGTCGCATTTGAGGTATTTTTCTTATTTTTCCATTTTTCTTGATCTTCCTTCCACCACTCCGGCGCCAGTTCCGGATGAAGGTGCCAAAATTTATCTGCCAAGTGGAATCAATCTTGCTTGGGATTGTGCCATCCCTCAGTGCACCTCCTGCGTTCACTGTTTTGCGTAGATGGAGGTTTTGTATTGGTCAGAGAAACTTCAGTTTGACTTTGTTGTTGATCTTGTGTGCCTTGTGCCTTGGATTTGTTGTTCAATTGAGTCAAATAATTCATCACGTAGTCCACGGAAAGTTCCTTGTCCGTGTGCATAATTTGCGGCTTGAAGTCTTTCATGCTTTCCGGGAACTTGAACAGGATGAGGTATGCAAGAATGTTGTTTGGTAGAATGATTCCAACTTCCAACATCTTCTTTAGACACACTTTGACCTTCGTCATGAATTCTTCAATCTCATTGTATTTGAATCTCAAGTAGAGAAAGTTGTTAAAAATCCTAGCCCTGTTCGCCGCTTGAGATGAAGCGTACTTATTGATTATAGCCTTCCATAGTAGTTTGGCAGAGTTCTTATTGGATGCCGTTACGATTTTGTCATGAGTTGATGCTTCCAATTGTGATATGATCAAAAGTTTGATTTCTTTGTTAACGTCATTTTCCAAATCCGAAGTTTCTTCATTAATTTACTTGGAGCATCCTTTTACATCTATTATTGCGTCCATTTTGTCCTTCCAAACTCTGTAGTTGTCCTTGCTGAGCCTTGGAATGGTGTCCAGGGCACTCTTCAGCACGGCTTGTCTGAATCCTTCGGATGCGGCCATTTCCCAGTTTCCTCAATTGACCGCTGATCTTTGTGTTTGACAATTCCAGAGAGCTTCCCTTTTGGATTTTAACCGTATTAGAATCAACAGGCTTGAGATTGCTTAAAACTGGGAAATAAGGCTAGAAAGGAAACTGTGATCAACAAGAGCACTGGAACACACAATGAAACAAGGGAGCACCAACATCAGGCTGTGAGGAGTATAAGGTTGAGAGGCATATTGAGTAGGGCTATGAGTATGAGATTGAGACTATAAGACTAGGATGAGGGTTAGACTATGAGATGGAGTCAGACTTGGGGGTTCACATGGAATCAAGGAAAAGAAGGAACAGCTGAGATCTCACTGGGCACACAAGATAGACAATGAAGAGATTGCAGATGACAGGTTTTGAGTTGAGGCTTGAGGAGAAGACAGGATAGAAAAGAGGAAAGGACAATAGAGAAAGAAATATTGTGATAGGGCTTGTGTCACCAATATGAGCAATTGACCAGTTGTTTGATGAGTCTTCAATTATTCTGAGGAGGTTCAATGGTGGACTGACCGTCCCAGCTGACAATTTTCCTCACGACTCAACTACCTCCAGATACTGCAAATATGGAGTGTCCTCATTCTACGCTTGAGCTTGCCGCACATCAACTCTACAACTTAAAAATTCAATCATCTTCTGATAAGCTTCATCAAAGATATCTTCACTTTTCTCCATTTGCCTGGATCTGACAACTAATAGATCAGTGGTTGAAGAAAACTCCTCCCATGAGATACCCAGAAAGGATTCCATTTTAGGATCAAGAGGAAGGGCAGCCCTCTGACCAAAGATGATTTTTTAAGGTGAGTATCCAGTGGTTTGTTTGGTTGATATTTGATCAGAGAAGAGGAAAAGAGGAAGAAATTTGCGACAATTCATGCCACTTTCAACAGCCAGTTTAACAAGTGCAGCCTTAAAAGTAGCATGGCCTTGTTACACCATTCCTTTGCCTTCAGGATAACAAGGACTAGTTACTTCATGTTTTACAGGAATAGATTGGATCATTTCAGCAATTTTACCACCAAATTCAGAGCCACCATCAGGAGAGTAAGACCAACTCAAACCGTAAAGCATCATCCAAGTCTTGTAGAGGAAATCTGCCAATGATTCTGAGATAAGATTCTTAACAAATTGTGCTTCAACCCATCCAGAAAAATAATTCCTAGCAACAATGAGGTACTTAGCTCCTCCTGCCTTGATATGTACCACATCCATAGCAATCCTCCCAAAGACAGTGGCCTCATCAGTTGGATAAAAAGTTTGAGCTGGACGCCTAAGATCAATTTTTTGAAAAAACTCAAAACTCTTGCACCATTGAAAGACAGATTTCTTCAAATATACCCACCAGAATTGTTTGGATAATCTTCAAAAAGTTTTTGTTTTCCCCCAATGGCCAAGAACATCATGAAGAATTTCAAGGATCAAATTTTTTTTAGAAGGAATAGTAACAACAATGCAAGCACAAGGATTTCCTCTTTTCATAAGCCTAGAACCCTTTAATAAGAAATTAGAGGACTTTCTTTTAAGGTATAAAAATTATTTATCATAAACATCAGGATTTCTGTGAAGAGTTGAAAGTGACTGCTCTAATTTAAGCCAGAAAACTTACTAAAAGCCACAATAACTATGAGAAGAGAAAGAGAAAACAGGGAGGATAAGAGGTTCCTCTTAATGAGAATCTACTCCAAAAAAAGATCCATCATCCCCCTAAGGACATCAAGATAACCCATTGGGTATGGTGAAGAATTTTCCATGCCTGTGAACAATTCCAAAAGAGAAAAGCTGAACAAAGGCCACCCAACAAGTCATAGGAGAATTTGGGAGGCTGGAAGCATTGATAATTTCAATGATGGATTGAATATTGACTTGTAGTTTGAAATGTTGACCCCAGAGGACTGTTTGGAGTTTCTTCAACATTTGAGCCACACCACAGAGTTCCATTTTTGGTTGATAGTATCTGGATTCTAAATCTGAAAATAAAAAGGATTAATAGAGAAAAGGAAGGTCCCAACCATTATCATCTTCCTGAGTAAGAAAAGCCCCAAAAAATTGATAACTAGAATCTACAGCCAGCTCCCTGCCCATAAGAGATCTTTTTCAAAACTATTTATTTCTCAAAAATCATTATGAGCCACTGAAAAGAATTTTTTCAATCTTGGGTTCAAACCCATTCAGCTTCTTTCCTGCTTAGACGACTCAAGGGAGCACAGATTCATATAAAGATGGGATGAAGATTTGAACACAAGTTACAACACCTAGGAAGCCTCTAACTTCAGTGGGATTGATTGGGGTGGGACAAGAGATGATCTTGTTGACTTTTGCCAGTGCCATCCTTCTTCCTTCCTTTCAGACCACATGACCAACTATTTGCAAAGCAGGAAGGCAAGCAGCCAATTTGGATCCAGAGACAGTAAGGCCAGACTCCTCAATTCAAAACAGGATCCTTTCCAAGGTAGCAGCGTATTGCCAGATGAATCAAAAAATCCCTGAATGCCAAGTTAAGAACTCATTATCATAATCAAAAACTTGAAATTAAATTCTGCCATTATCAATAAAGATACCAGCATGATCAGGGATTTCATCCTTGAGGATTCACATCATCTGAGCCTGATAGACTGCAACAAAATTGGTGGCACCTTGAGGCAATCGAGTAAGTTGGAATCAACAAAGAGAAGTATTGAAATTAGTGAGAGGGCAAGAGATAAGATTTAAGTATTTTTTGTCATACCCACCCATAATTGAAACTTGTGTGAGATTTGAATTGAATTAAGACCAACAGAGGGACTAAGGGAATTGAATCAGACACAGGTTTGAGACAGAGACAATCCAGCGGAAAGGAAATAGGATAACAGAATTGGAAGAGATGAAAGGTGACCAATGGGACTGGCAGAGGCGCTTTGAGAATTGGCAGACGTTGGTTTACTTGGAAGGGTGATCATGGGGAGACTAAGAGTGTTGAGATTGAGAAGCTGAAGGACAAATCAGACAGAGGTTGCAAGGACGATGAAGGAGTAACTCTCACCAGTCACAAATAGAGATTGAGGAGTTGGATGGATGAGTCAATGGAAGTTGAGTTGTCAACGGTCTTGATCCGAGGAGCGTAAATTTGGTAGAGATCAAAGTTGAGGCTTGAGGCGGATAGGGATGATAGTAAGAAGAGAAACCAGGAAAAATGAGAAACGGATGAAAAAGATGAAACTGAATTGATGAAGGAACAACAATGATTAAAAAGGAAAGCGGGGGTCAAATTCCCCCGGTTCTGAGTTGTAGGAAATGAGCTCCGCGGTTCTCTCTGGGTTGCTGCGGATTATGTAGGCTGAAGGTTGGGCACCAACAGGAGAGAGCTGAGTGGTACTTCAACACTCCCCATGACTGGAGAGAGTTTGACTAGGATGATTTGTTGAGTTTGAATTTAGGGTTGAGGATTTGTACAAAGGCCTAGATGGCGGGTTTGGCTACCGCTTTAGTCAGAGGATCAGCCAAAATGCGGTCCGTGGTTATGAGTTTGAACTTCAGGTTTCCCAGTGCAAGTTCTTCCCGCATGCCTTTGGTCTTGAGGTCCATGTGTCTTGTTTTGGCGTTGGAACCAAATCGCTTGAGCTTGTCCTTGAGGCCCTTATTGTCAATGAGGTGAATTGTGAAGGGGATGGAGATGTTGAAAACCTCTCCCAGGAGGTTTTTGAGCCATCTTCCCTCCAGGAAGGAGTCCAGGAGGGGGTTGAGTTTGGCTTCTGTTGAGGAGTAGGTGATGTTGCGTTGTTTGAAACTCTCCCAGGAGATGACTGAGCCAAATGAGAATCCCAAGTAGCCAGATTGGGATTTCCTTGATGTTGGATCCTCACTCCAGGATGAGTCACTGTAGAAAATCAGAGGTTCGGCAGATCCGTTGTAACTTAGGGTGAGTTTTACATCCTTGGTGGCCTTCAGGTATTTCCAGGTTCTCTTGAGCTCCTTCCAATGAGTCAGGCTGGGTTTGTTCTGAAACCTGGCAAGGCTTGAGACCAAAAATCTGAGGTCCTGGCGAGTCTGAGATGCAATGAAGTTCAGGAGACCCACTCCTGAGCAATAGTTGATATTGAGGCGTTTGAAGTCTTTAAAATCCTTGTCCAATGCTTCTGTGAGTTGAAGATGATGAGTTAGAGGAGTTTGGACTCCTTTTGCGTCCAACAGTCCAAGTTCTTCTAAAACATGAGCTATTTGTTTTGGTTGGCTAAGCAGGATTGAGTTGCTGGTCCGGTCAAACTTCATTCCCAAGATGGTGTCAGGGGTGTGGCACTGTGAGTTTTTCAATTTGTCATTGAATTTCCCTTTGAAGTCAAAGCCATTGCCTACAAGGATGAAATCATCAATGTGGAAGAATATGAAGGACTTTCTTTCCGTTGATTTGTAGAGACAAGGGTTGCTGTTGGATTCTACAAATCCCGTCAAATTGATCCAACTAGTGAGGGTGTGGTACCAGTTCTTTGGGGCTTGTTTTTGTCCGTAGAGACTCTTCTTGAGTCTTAGGTATTTTCTCTGTCAAGAAGATCTGTTGGGAGTCTTGATGATTACTTCCTCTTTGATGGGAGCATGGAGGAAGGCAGCCTAGACATCAAATTGTTTGATTTTGAGATTTTCTCTTAGGGCACGTTGAAGGATGACTTTGAGAGATGAAATTTTCCCTGTGGGAGCAAAGGTTTATTCAAAGTTGAGCCCATGGATTTGATTGTAGCCCTTCACGCACACTCTTGCCTTGAAGATGAGAGCTTTGTTGTGGAAGTTGTCTTTGATTTTGAAGACTCAGGTAGTCTTGAGCGAATCAATTGGTTCAGGTCCATTGTACTCTTCCCACACCTCCAGATCCTTGCATTGATCCAGCTCTTTTCTTATTTCATGTTTCCATCTTTCTGCCTCTTCACAGGTGATAGCTTTGAGGTATGTTTTGGGTTTGAAATAGTGGTGAAACCCTTAGTTTTGTGGAGGTTTGAGATTTGCGCAATTTTGCAGGAGTTGAGTAGGAGCAGGATGAGTTGGAGGTTCCGGGACGGGATTAGGTTGTGGGGAGTGATCTTCCAGGGACACAAATGGATGATTTGAGGCCTCTGAGTCGCTATTTTTTGGGGGGTTTGAGTCAGATGAGTCCAATTGGGTTTCCAGCGTATCTCTGTACTGGGTGAAGTTCCTGTCAGGAGGAGGCGCCAAGGCGGAGGACTCTTCTTCTGCTACTGATGGGCAAACGTTCAGGAAATCTGGATCATTGCTAATTTAAAATCCATTGATTGAGAAGTCCAGATCTGGACTCGACTCCCTGCAATTTGTGGAAGATTTTTCAAATTGGACGTGTTTGCTTGAGATGATGGATCCGTTGGGACAGATAATTCTGTAGGAGCGGAATTCTGGATTGTATCCAATTAGTCTTCCTTCTAGGCCCTTTGGATAGAATTTCTTTCCCCTGGTTCTGAGATGCTTGAGGTAGATGACTGAGTTTACCAGAGGTTTGAAGTAAGAGAGTGGAAGGGAACTGTTATGATTCTTATTTCCTTCTTTATTTTTCTTTTCTATTTTAATTTCTCATTTTACACATTTACATGATTTGGATGACTGCAAATGAGTGTGAGGCCTGAGGTTGCGCGCGGTCGCGCGGTTCATTCTCAAAAGGCATATTCATATTCATTATCATCTACACTCAACCCGCACTAGCTTATAACATTCTTAAACACAAGGATCTAGAGGAAGAGGAAAATTGTCAATTCTTTAATTTATAAAATTCGAGCTCTTCAATTCTCAAATCATCCGATTAACGATTTGAATGTATGAAGGCTTCATGGAAGATTGACCATCAACAAGGAGTTCAAGCTAATTTGGTGCAATAACTGTCACTTGTGTTCTACTCACACGTGCTGAATCTATACCTTAATCCATTCATCAGTTTAGGTATCAATATTAGGCTCATTTGAAAAGTCTTCACCACTCTTGCTTGATCTCAATACCTTTTCTTATCTTCTGTTATATTGGTGGGAACTCTTACACTGTCGTGATCACAATTTCCTTGTTCTAATGTTTCTTGTTACTCTACAAAAGTTCCTTGGTTTTTATTAGAAAAAGAAATTCATAACTTATCACGATTAAAAGTCAAAAGGGTGTTTTGAAAACTACAAGTTCTCCATTCTACGACGGCTAAATATTTGAACCAAGGAGCTGGATATGTCGGAATCAATGACGGCCACCATACTCAAAACAGGTATAGAAGCAATACCTCTGCTCACCATGGACAAATTTTTGATCTGTCGTAATCAAGTTTTCAACATGATGGATTTGCAGGAAGATCTGTTTGATAAACTTACAAAGAAAAACACAGACTCAAATGGTACTCCAATTGGCCTCAGTAAAGTATAAAATGTTTGAATCCAAACCATCCTAACTTCCAAGCTAGACACCTCCGTACAAGCTAACATCATCACCCCTGAAAATGAGAAAGACGCACACATGATCTGGGCCAATATTAATAATTACTTTGCTTCCAATCATGCTTCAAATCAAGCAAGGGTCTTCAAGGAGTTTCTTAGAACACCCTTCAACTCCAAGAACGTACTTGGATTTATTACTGAGACCAAAACATCCATCTCTAGGCTCCAAAAAGTAGGTATTGACTTGCCAATCAATATAATCGCGTATCTCATACTTGAGAAACTTCCATTGTCAATGGACACGGTTGTGCAGCAGATTACCCATTCAGACAAGAAGGTTACCCCCAAAAATGTTCTAGATCATTTAAGATTGTTTCACAACAATCTCTCTCTTGGAAGTGGTTTGACTAACGTTAAGGTAGAGTCCAATAACACCCTGTCCTTCTTTAATAAGGATGTCAAGCCATGTGAAACCAACTGGCATAACCCTAAGGCAGCGCATCCGGAAGGGCGGTGTTGGAAGCTCTATCCTCAACTTAGACCAAGCTTTCCCAAGAAAAAGAAAAACAATACCACTGATGTCAAACAAGGCAGCATCAGTGTTAGAACTTTTCACTCCAGTCTCTCTCATTCACGTGCTCAAACCTTTTTCATAGACTCTGGATCCTCAATGAACATGGTGTCTGATATTTCATTCTTTGATCAATTAGATTGATCAATAACTGGTTCAATCTTGACCAGTTCAGGCGTCGACAGTCTTCAATATACCGGAAAAGGCACAATTGAGCTCAAAGACAACAATGGAAAGACAGCTAGACTAACTGATGTGCTGTACACACCCAACTCCACCGCTAATCTTCTGTCTTTTTGATTTCTGCTGTTTGAAGGTTTTGAAGTCTCATTACTTGTTGATAAAGTTATTCTCAATAAAGGGAGTTGGTCGATTGTTGGCCGCTATGATTGAAATATACCTGTTCTGCAGTTTTGTCACAAAACATCAAGGCTTTCTTCTCATCTTAGTCAGGAGGAAACCATTCATAAGTCTCTTGGCCATGCCAGTTATCACTGCATCAGACAGAAGCTGGGGATTAAAGTATCTAAGCCAAAAGAATGCAAGGCCTGTGCTGTTAGCAAGATCACTCAATCATCTTTCTCCTGTAAACATCAACGTGCGGAGAGGCCTTTTCAAGAACTCCACTGTGATCTGATAGGTCTGATTATTCCCAGAAGTATCAATCACAACTCATACATATTGACTATAGTAGACAGCTGCACAAGATTTGTAGCAGCGATCCCAATTAAAAACAAAACTGAGGTCAGCTCCACTCTTCAATTTTTGATCAACATGGAATCAAAAAGATTTGGCCATAGTACCATGATTTTGCACTCTGACAGAGGAAACAAGTTTGTCAATGAGTCAATGAAGGATTTCTGCGCAAAAAATAACATCAAACAAACCTTCTCTGATCCGTATACTCCAGAACAAAACGGTTTGGCTGAAAGGTATAACCAAACTATCCTCGAGGCTCTTAGAACGGTTCTTTTTGACTCAAAACTATCCACCAAGTATTGGAATATTATACTCAAAGCTTGCGTACTCACAATTAATCAGTTTCCATCTCACAAGTCCAAAAAATCCCCTTAAAAGTTATTTAAAGAACGAAAATTACCTCTAAGTTATTTATTTCCCATTGGGAGTCCACTTACCTACATTCTAGGTGAGAAGGGTTCTTTTAGGAAGCTTGAACCCAGGGGATCCTTTGGCCAACTGGTTGGTTACAACAACGACCTGCACTCTTACAAGGTACTCACCAAAGATAATTGCATTGTGGACACCAAGAGTATAAGAATATTGGACTTCAATGAAAATATCACTCACTCCAATGGGATCAATGACTTTGAGATTGTGGATCATGGCAAAGTGGATAATCTCTATAACAGTTCTGATACATCATCAAGCACTGATGTCATTGGACTTGTTTCCCCAATTATAGTTGGGGCCGATTTGAACTCATCTTCCTCAGTCGCTCCCAGCTTGTCGGAGCCTCCTTCAAGTGTCTTCCCCACTATTAATGAGGCACATGCCTCTTCATTCCCTTTGGTGTTTGCGGATTTGCCTGATGAAGAAAAATCAACAAACCAGAATCAGTATAATCTTAGAGTCCGTTCAGAGAAGGTTAAACCACAGCAATACTCGCATTCTTCTTGCATAGCAAAGGATACATCTGAATGGGTGGACTCCCGGGAAGTAGAGCTTCAGGAAATCAAGAATCAGGAGGTGTGGGAGGATTTTGTAAGAATGTGAAAATAACATGTGTCCTCCAACAGATTTTGATCAAACTCCTGACCACTGGCTCAGGACCATGTGGGTTGATAGGGTGAAACCGGCAACTACCTTGTCACCGGAAAAGAAAAAATTGAGACTATGCATCATGGGAAACTTACAAATACCGGGGATTGATTTTGAAGACACCTTTGCCCCCACTGGAAAGTTCACAACCCTTGCTCTTCTTCTCATTATGGGTCTACATCAGAGGCTTTGGATTTGGCAGTACAATGTTAAAGCCGCATTTCTATTTGCGCCTCTTGATGAAGCTATTAATATACTACAACTGGAAGTTTGCAAACAGACATCTAAATTTTTGAAACTCAGGAAGTTGTTGTGTGGTCTGAGGCAGGCACTGGCAAACTGGTTTAGGACTCTAATGGGTTGTCTCAAATCAATTGGTTACAGGGAGTCAGCTTCTGATCCTTTTCTATACATTCATGAACTCAAGTACTCATCCCTCTTCTTTCACGTGGACAATCTGGTAGTTGTTGGCGAGGTTGATTGGTTTGAAGATTTGTTTCTTCAACAATCTCCCAGATCCTCCGCACACAAACCGGATACCATTCTGGGAATGGAGGTGACGTTGACTGAAGAGGGCATGAAACTTAATCAACAATCCTTAATCAACGCTACATTAGATGAGTTGGGTTTGAGCTCCTGTCAATCAGTTCTTACTCCACTTACACCTGGACTGCAACTAACATTGGCCACGGAGGAAGATGCCGCGGAATTCCGCAAACTAGGCGTCAATTATCAATGCTTCACTGGTTTACTCAACCATCTATCCTGTAGAACAAGACCCAATCTATCGGCGGCGGCGTCCTTACTCTCAAGGTTGTTGATTGAATGGATGAGAGTTAAAAGAATGATGACATTGGAGGGACTAGGAACATTCTGAACAACGGCACCAGTATGAGCAATAGTAGAAGATGAGAACACAAAAACAAGAAAATGTAGAGCAATCAAGAGAAGAAAAGAAATAGAGTAGAAATTGTACCAGACAGTTGAAAAGAATAAGCCAGAGGAACCTTGAGTAGTGGAGAAGTTGAGAGCGTTTGATCAAGTAGGAGTTGATAGGTCTGGTAGAGTAGAGGATGAATTGAGAGATTGGTACGTTGGGTGATGTTGAGGATGTGAGTGCGATGAGTTGAAAGAGTAAAGAACAAGGAACATAAAAGAAAGAAGATAGTAGAGAAAGTTATGTGAATAAACTAAGAAAGAACAGAAAGAGAGATAGAAACAAGAGCGGAGAAAGAAAGGTATGAACTAGTGCTGTAGACGTATGAGATCAAGTAGAGTCCCCCCCGGTGTAATCAAGTAGTTCGGGGACGCGCGAGCTACTGCGTGTCAGTCTGGATGGAACCACTCAGAGGATGATTTCTGAAAACCCTCGTGGCTGGTAGGATTTCAAGGTATTTGTAGTGAGGATTGATGACATAGAGAAGATTGGAGTGTTGAGTTTGAGGAAGCGCTTTTGTTAAGCCGTTGGCTATCATGTTTTCCAATGGTATAAGTTTGATTTCGAGGTTCTTGGCCTGTAATTCTTCTCTAATTGCTTTCGTTTTTATGTCTATATGTTGGGTTTTAGAGTTGCAGCCAAACTTCTTCAATTTATCATCCAAACCTTTGTTATCAATATGATGCACACTTGGTTGAGTGGGTTTTGTCCACATTTCTGATACCAGGCTTCTCATCCAAATTGCCTCGAGAAAAAGAGTCCACCAAGGGGTTGAGCTCTGCCTCAGTGGTTGAGTGAGTTACATTTCTCTGGCGATAACTGCTCCACGCGACAGGCAATCCAAACAGTAGGGTCAAGTGACCGGATTGAGAATGACGGGTTTTGAGGTCGTTGTTCCAAGTAGCGTCGCTGAAACACTGTAGTTGAGTATCTCAATGCTTTATTTCCAGAACTAGAGAGAGATACTTAGTAGCTTTTAAGTACTTACAGCACCGTTTTACCTCACGCCAATGATTTATCCCAGGTTGTTCGCAGAATTGAGCTAGGCTTGAGACTGCGTAACTTATGTCTGGCTGTGTCAGACATGCAATGTAGTTCATTAAGAACATGGCCGATCTATAGTTGATATTGAGCGCTTTGAATTCCTCCTGTTCTTTGACAGTTGCAGGTTGTAGATTTAAGTTAGAGGTTAGAGGAATGGAGGAGGGATGGCAGTCTGTTAGCTTGAGTTCTTCGAGGCCGTGATCGATATGATTGGGTTGTGAAAGAAAAATTTTGTTATCAGATTTTGAGAATTTCATCCCAAGGATTGTGTTGGGATCATGAGCAGATGATTTTGGAAAACGGTGTAGAAAGTTTTGTCTGAAATTGTTACCAAGACCTATTAGGATAAGGTCATTGACGTGGAAAAAGATCATCAATTGGCATTGAGGATTCAAGTAGAGACAGGGATCAGAGGACGACTGATGGAACCCCTGGTTGGTGAGCCATGTGGTAAGAGTATTTAACCAATTAAGTGGAGCTTGTTTGAGCCCGTAAAGAGACTTTTTAAGTTTTAGATATTTAGATTTTCTCTTTGATCCTTTTGGAGTTTTGGTGATAACAAGTTCTTTGAGGGGAGCATGGAGGAAAGCACTTTTAATGTTGAATTGAGTGATTGGAAGCGAATTGTAGAGACCGTAGAGAAGGGCAATTCTGAGTGAAGCGGCCTTGCCAGTTGGGGAGAAGGTATCCTGATAATCTAGGCCATAGATCTGATCAAACTCTTGTACGCATAATTGACTTTTGTAAATTAACGGATCCCCGTGACAATTGTCTTTAAGACGGTAGACCCAAGTCGTGTTGAGAGGATTCGCAGGCTTGGGACCGTCATAGTCTTCCCAGACTTCCATTCTTTCTATGCCGCCTAATTCCGCGTCCATCGACAGGTCCCAATTTTAGTGGTCCTTACACTTCTTGGCCTGTTCGAAAGATTTTGGAACAAAATAATGGTGATAAACGTAGCAATTGGGTGGTTTGAGTGTTGAACGATCACATCAATTTTGCGAAGGAATTAATTCATTGGCAATTTCCTGCGACGATTGAGAAGATTGGTTGTCAGCAGGTTTATCGGATTTTGTTGAGGGTGAGTTCTGGATGGCGGGTTCAGAGTTATCAGTTGGGACTGGAGCGACATTGAGAGAGTGACTGAAGTCGAGAGAAGGTAAATCGATGTCAAGAGGAGGGTTGATTTCTGAGGGTTTTTCCGTGATGGGAGTGGAGACGGGACAGGAATTGATTATCTTGATGTGCTTAGTAGAAATAATAGAATTATTTGGATTGAGAATGCGATAAGATAAAAGTTCGGGGTTGAATCCCGCAAGAGTTCCCTTCAGTCCGCGTTCTTTGAGCTTATCACCACAAGCAATTTTCATATTCAAGTACACCACCCTCAAGCCTAAAGGATGGAAGTAGTCCAAGGGCAGTGTCTTGCCAGTGAAGATTTGGTAGGGGGATTTCTCGTTTGCGCGTTTTGGGATCTGATTGAGCATGAGAGTTGAGGCCTTGGCCACTTCAGCCCAGAGATTAAGGGTTACTTTAGAGGATCAAAGAATAGTCCTGATGGATTTGGCGATCGTTCAATTTGCACGTTTGACTCTTCCATTATGTTCGTGATGATATGGCTCTGACACAATATGTTGAATGGAGTTTTCTTGAAAGAATAAGTTTAGTTCTCGAGAGGTGAATTCTCCTCCACCATCAGTACAGATGGTGGCTGGAAAACAGCCTTGTTTTTGCTTCTTGAATCTAAGAATGGATAAAATTTGAGCACAGGCGTCAGGCTTGGCACTGAGAGGAATTGCGGATAGATACCCGGAATGGCTATCAATGATTGTCATAATATACCTCATCCCGTTCCGGGATTCTGGATTAATCGGACCCATTAGTTCGATGTGGAGTTTTTCAAATGGTTTTGAGGCATAGTTAGCATTAGAATTGAAGGGAGTTTTGGTGATTTTTGAGAAGAAACAGTCCGAGCATTGAAAGTTATTGATCAGGGATTGAGAAATATTGGGGTAAACATTTCTTAAGCGGTGAGGACTGGCGTGCCCAAGTGATTGGTGAAGATAGATAAGCTTATTGTAGTCAATCGTTTTTCTAGTGAGATAGCTGATTTTGGAATTATTTCCAATAGAGTAGGGAAGGTTAAGAGCGAAGAGATTGTCTCGAATAAAGCCTTTGAATGCAAGAGTCCCGTTGTGGTGAACCTTGAAAGAATTGCCGTGAGCTGAAACAGAGCATTGATTTTCTGTGACCAGTATTGCAGGACTAATGAGGTTGATGACAAGTTTGGGGACAAAAAGACAATTGGATAGCCAAATAAGGGAGTTTCTCCAAGCCAGAACTACTTCTCCTTTTCCTCTGATAGGGAGATTAGCTCCATCTTTTCCTGTACTAATGTGTTTGCCATTGCATTCTTGTATAGTGGTGAAGTATTGAGTGGAGTTGAACATGTGGCATGACGCCCCAGAGTCAAGGATAATTCAATGATTGGCGTTGACCTTGTTGATCCAGGTGGTTAAGAGTGCATGGTAGTGGGAAACTTTGTTGCTTTTGGATTTCTTTTGGGCTCTCCATTTGGCTTGCGCTTCTCTCCACCATCATGGAGCTAAGTTCTCATGCTTGTGCCAGCATTGATCCTCGGGATGGTTGGTAGCAGAGGGATTGTGGTATCCTTGTCGACATCGTTGAGGCTTGGATTTTGAAGTCTTGGAATTATTAGTAACCAATGCTGTTTCTCTAAAAGAAGTATTGGTGAGTTTAGATTTTGATTCATTGTCTAGCTGCGTCAGGTGGTTTAGAACTAAGTCCACGGTGATCTCCTTGTCGGAGTGCATGATTTGCTGACAAAGGGAGTGAAGCAACTGAGGGAATTTAAAAAGAACCAAGTACGCTAAAATGTCTGATGGGAGTTCAATGCCGACGTCGAGTAATTTCTTGAGAGAGATTTTTATTTCAGTGATGAAGGAGGAGATAGCTTCAGGTTTGAACGGGTGATAGAGAAAGTCATTAAAGACTTGAGCACAGTTGGCAGTTTGGGAGGATGTGAATCTTTCCTTGATGGTTTTCCATAAGCCTTTAGCCGAATTGATATTTTCGGAGTTGACCACGTTGTTATGAGTAACGGCATTGATTTTAGAAAGAATGATAACTCGAGTTTTGAGATCATCGTAGAACTAAGAGTTTTAGTGTCGTTGTTGAGCATTTGCTTGGTTCCTTTGAGTTTGAGAAGGATGGTGATTTTATCTTTCCAAATCGAGTAGTTTTTGTCTGTCAGGTTTGGGACGGCTTTGAGGGCAGCCTTGAGCATGATTTGTCAAAAGCCGTCCATGTTTCCAAGTCCCTCCATTATCTTGAGCGGTTAAGTTGTCAAGCGTTTCGGCTTTTAACCGTGTTGATTGAATGGATGAGAGTTAAAAGAATGATGACATTGGAGGGACTAGGAACATTCTGAACAACGGCACCAGTATGAGCAATAGTAGAAGATGAGAACACAAAAACAAGCAAATGTAGAGCAATCAAGAGGAGAAAAGAAATAGAGTAGAAATCGTACCAGACAGTCGAAAAGAATAAGCCAGAGGAACCTTGAGTAGTGGAGAAGTTGAGAGTGTTTGATCAAGTAGGAGTTGATAGGTCTGGTAGAGTAGAGGAGGGATTGAGAGATTGGTACGTTGGGTGATGTTGAGGATGTGAGTGAGATGAGTTGAAAGAGTAAAGAACAAGGAACATAAAAGAAAGAAGATAGTCGAGAAAGTTATGTGAATAAACTAAGAAAGAACAGAAAGAGAGATAGAAACAAGAGCAGAGAAAGAAAGGTATGAACTAGTGCTGTAGACGTATGAGATCAAGTAGAGTCCCCCCAAGTGTAATTGAGTAGTTCAGGGACGCGCGAGCTACTGCGTGTCAGTCTGGATGGAACCACTCAGAGGATGATTTCTGACAAAGGTTCAATAAGAAACCAGGGCTCACACACTGGAAGGAGCTACTTCATGTGTGGAAATACTTGTCAGGGACAGTAAATTTTTCTCTAACACTCAATCCCACTGCCAACAATGGCGGTTTAACTATTTTCTTGGATGCTACGTGGGCCAACAACCCTGAAACTTGACTCTCTCAATCCGGCTACATAGTCAACTGGTTATTGTGTCCAGTGGCGTGGAAAATGCTGAAACAGTCAAATATAACGCTCTCAACTACGGAAGCGGAATTGAATGCACTTATCAACAGCGCTCAGGAGGGCCTTTGGATTAAGTCAGTGGTAGGGGAACTCTGGAGGAAGGCACCTGAACCAACAACTTTCCTCATTGACAAAAAGGGGCTTTTGGACAAAATCAGGCACTTTGGATCAAGCTCCAAGACCAAACATATTGATATGAAGCTAAAGTGGTTTTGTGAGCTTTACAACAACGGCTTGGTGGCTGTGAAATTGATCTTGTCAAATGAGATGGTTGCAGACGCATTGTTGAAAGGCTCCTGTTGAAAGATGCTGGATTTAGTAATAGAAAATTGTTTTTGATGAACCAGGATTTGCATCAAATTATGGGGGGATGTTATGATTCTTATTTCCTTCTTTATTTTTCTTTTCTATTTTAATTTCTCATTTTACACGTTTACATGATTTGGATGACTGAAAATGAGTGTGAGGCCTGAGGTTGCGCGCGGTTGCAGGGTTCATGCTCAACAGGCATATTCATATTCATTATCATCTACAATCAACCCGCACTAGCTTATTACATTCTTAAACACAAGGATCTAGAGGAAGAGGAAAATCATCAATTCTTTCATTTATAAAATTCAAGCTCTTCAATTCTCAAATCATCCAATTAACAATTTGAACATATGAAGGCTTCATGGAAGATTGACCATCAACAAGGAGTTCAAGCTAATTTGGTGCAATAACTGTCACTTGTGTTCTACTCTCACGTGCTGAATCTATACCTTAATCCAGTCATCAGTTTAGGTATCAATATTAGGCTCATTTGAAAAGTCTTCACCACTCTTGCTTGATCTCAATACCTTTTCTTATCTTCTGTTATCTTGGTGGGAAGTCTTACACTTTCGTGATCACAATTTCCTTGTTCTAATGTTTCTTGTTACTCTACAACATTTCTTTGGTTTTTATTAGACAAGGAAATTCATAAATTATCAGGAACTACCGTGCATAATTTCCCAAGGCAATTGGCAATAGCCCTTGCGGGGAATCTGATTCAGAGCAAGGCAACATGCTTTGAGTATCTTTGACCAATACCTCTTGGGTAGGTTGGAGGAGCTGAGGGATGTTCGCACACTTTTGACAATGGTTCTATTGGCTCTTTCAGCCCTAACATTGTGCTCGGGATGATAGGGTTCGGAAATGAGCTGCTTGCATGAAATCTCCTTGAGGAAGCTGAAGAGTCTGTTGTTGACAAATTCAGATCCTCCGTTGGAGCAGAATTTTCAGGGGTAGTATCCCAATTTGGATTTCTGTTGTTTGATAATTTCTATGAGGGTGTTTGGGGTGTCTCCTTTGCTGAAGAGAGAAATACCACTTAAGTAGCCCAAGAAGTTGTCCACAATAGTTAGGATGTCCTTCTCTCGTCGGTGTGACTTGGGTTTGATTGGTCCAACAAGGTTGAGATGCATTCTTTCAAAGGGCTTTGTGGCAAGGGTGGCCTGTATCTTGAAGGGAGACTTGGTAATTTTGCAGAGTGCGCAGTCCTTGCAAAAGAAATTGTCATTGTTAAGCTTGAGGTCTGGTATCTCTCTTATTCTGCTGATGGAAGCGTGGCCAAGGGCAAGGTGAAGGTTGCGAGTGGATGTGGCAAGGTTTTTAGAGGTGGACAGATAGCAGTTTTTCTGTCTGATGCTCTTGGGGTTATTGACCACAAACAGATTCTTGATAATTCTGCCTTCCAAGAGGCAGTGATTGTTGCGGATGAGTTGGAACTGTCCTTTGGAGGATTTCAGGGAGCAGCCTTTGGCAATCAGCTCGCTAGGGCTTATTAGATTGACCACTATATTGGGAACAAAAAGGCAGTTGCTGAGGACGATGGTTTGATGTTTCCCGACCAGTTTGACTGTTCCCATGCCTTTGATAGGAAGTTTAGCGCCGTTTTTCCCAGTTGAGATGTGTTCCCCATTGTTGGATTTGATCAACTCAGAGAAGAATCTCTTGTTGTTGAAGAAATGTGCTGATGCACCACTATCCATCAGTATTTTATGGCTTGACGTTACTCTTGATTTGATCCACTTGGTGACAAAAGAGTGGTAGTGGGCTGACTCAGATTTTGCTTTCTGCTTCTCACTCCATTTGGCTAGGTTTTCCCTCCACCATTCTGGGGCCTTCTCTGGGTGAAGGTGGAAACATTCGCTCTCTTGGTGATTCTTATCTTGTTTGGGGTTGTGGTAGCCTTCTACGCAGCGGTTGCTTGACTGGGATTTTAATTTGTTCTTGCTTGGCACAAGAGCGGTCTCTGGCACGGAGATGGTTTTGTCGGAGCACACCGCCTTCACTTTTGTTGTTGTACTGAATGAGATGGTTGCATACAAAGTCAACTCCTATGGTTTTGTTGGAGTGCATGAGTTGGCGCTTGAGGGCGTGAAGTGTGAGGGGGAATTTGAAGAGAATGAGGTAAGCCAGGATGTCTTGAGGGAGATTGATGCTGATATTGTTCATTTTCTTCATTGAGGTTTTGATCTTTGTGACAAAGTGAGTGATGTCATCTTCTTTGAAAGAGATGTGGAGAAAGTTGTTGAAGATCCGGGCTCGATTGGAGCCTTCCAAAGAGGAGTACCTTTCCTTGATTGCCTGCCAAATGGCTTTAGCTGAGTTGACGTTGGTGGCAGTGATGATATAATTGTGTGTCACTGAGTAGACCTTGGAGATGAGAAGGAGTTGGATTTTGTTGTTATCCAGTGAGGAGAGTTGATTGGAGCTGGATTTGAGGGTTGCCAGTACTCCTCTGAGTTTGAGAAGTCCGTTCACCTTATCACGCCAGATTCTGTAATTATTCTCTGAGGGTAGGGGAATGGTTACCAGAGCGGTTTTGAGCAGTGCCTGTTGGAATCCATCTCCAGAGAAAGTTCTGGAGGATTCCCCCATTGTGTGTGCCGCTTTTGGCCGTCCTGGTTAGCCTTTGGCTTTTAACCGTGAAACTTTTGTGAGATTTGAACCGAATTACAACCAACAGAGGGACTAAGGGAATTGAATCAGACACAGGTTTGAGACAGAGAAAACACAGCAGAAAGGAAAGATTATAACAGAATTGGAAGAGATGAAAGGTGACCAATGGGACTGGCAGAGGCGCTTTGAGAATCGGCAGAAGTTGGTTTACTTGGAAGAATGATCATGGGGAGACTGAGAGTGTTGAGATTGAGAAGCTGAAGGACGAATCAGACAGGGGTTGCAAGGAAAATGAAGGAGTAACTCTCACCAGTCACAAATTGAGATTGAGGAGTTGGATGGATGAGTCAATTGAAGTTGAGTTTTCAACGGTCTTGATCCAAGGAGCATGAATTTGGTAGAGATCAAAGTTGAGGCTTGAGGCGGATAGGGATGATAGTAAGAAGAGAAACTAGGAAAAATGAGAAAGGGATAAAAAAGATGAAACTGAAGTGATGAAGGAACAACGATGATCAAAAAGGAAAGCAGGGGTCAAACTCCCCCAGTTCTGAGTTGTAGGACATGAGCTCAGGGGTTCTCTCTGGGGTGCCACAGATTATGTAAGCTGAAGGTTTGGCACCAACGGGAGAGAGCTGAGTGGTACTTCAACAATAATGTGCCCTAGAACACAGCAAGCTCTCCAAGAGAAATAATCAACAAATTCTTCAGTGGCAGGAGGAATCAGAGTCTTTAATAGTAAATTTTTTGAGATTTTGAAGATAATGAACTATTCTAAGTTTACCATTACTTTTAAGGACAAAGAAGACAGGGCTGGAATAGATGGAAGTTTGCTGTTTGTAGAGACCAGGAAAAAATTTTTTGCCAACAAACTTGATGAATTTGCCAAATTTAGCAGCAGGGATTGGGATCTTTTTATTTTGCAAGGGATTGTGTTCAACTACTGGGATGATATAAGGGACTCCATAGGATTCTTTCAAGAGAACGATTTCTTCTTCACAGAAAGCAATAAATGTTTCCCTTAAAGATAGGAAATTCTTGATCAAATTTAACTCATGAGGAAGCAGCCATCCATCTGGACCAAAGTTGACCACCTTGAGACATTCCTCAGTGACCCAAAAATTAGGCACAAAGGGATTGGTAAGGGATTGAGATACGCCACAGTAAGGGTCACAACAAAAAGGAGGGTGCATGAGTGGAGGATTGAGGTTGAGATGCATAGGCTGGTTGACTGGTTATACTTTCTTCAAAACTGGTTTATATTTGGTAGCAAAAGAAAGAATTTCCTGCTTCCTCCAAGAATTGACCAATGAGACCTTTTTCCAACATTTTCCATGTTTGGTGTTCCAAAACATCCTCAAAGGGTGCTTTTTCCATAAAAGAAGATCCAGGAGATAACCTTTCGCTCATGTATGTGGCACAAGGTAGGGTTTTGGAAAAAATGGTAGAAGAATGCCCTGGTGGTGCATAATTTGGAGGACTTACTCCTACCCCAAATTGCCTCCAATGAAGCCCATATTCCTCCATACCAAAACGACCTAGAATAGAATCAAGCTTGGGATCTAGTTTATACTCATTGCCAATATTCAATCCAAAAATTAAGGAAGATTGATGAGTATAAAGAGTACCAGGAAAAGAGAGAGAAGAAGAAACATTTTTGGAATTTTCTATTTTGACATGTTTTTGATTTTTAGAGTTTTTTAGATCAGAAGAAAATGATGAGAAAAAAAATAAGCCTCAGGGATGAGATTTGATCCTTGAGTAGAAGTCAAAGACTGAGAAATACTGCAACTGTCAGTAGGACAAACTAATCTTCTAAAAAATGAGAGGAATTAGAAGTATCCTTCTGCTTCCCCTTTAGAACCAATTTACAAGGATGAACAGAAAATATTTGTTCCTAACAACCAGAATCCAAGGAAAAAAAAGGAACTTCAATTTTTCTATCATCAGCATCAGGGAGGGGAATTCACTCCCCAACTTGATCATAAAACATCAGGGTATCACCAAAATCCATTAAGAAGGGTCAACCAAAGAGCATAGGGCCTATCAAGCAATTGATTCAAAAGTGACAAGTTCCAATGATATTTTGGCCAATTCAAACTGGGAAATTTTCAGAAATACCAAACAATTCACAAGATTTATTCCCTATCCCATAAACCAAATAATTGAAGCTAACCCTAGGACTGAGCTTGATTTTTCAGGCTATAGAATCCAAAATTAAGTTGAGCTGAGAACCAGGATTGACAAGGAGACAAACCATTTTAACTGAATTGCCAAGATAGCAGGGAAGAAAACCAAGAGGACAAGAGTAAAGGTTGGAATCTGAAGGGGGATCTGTTTGAACAGAGTCTTCCATCAAAGATCCAGAGGAAACCTTAAATTCATCAGGACCAATCTCCACATGTCAATGAAAAACCCATTTCTTCATTTCTTCAGCAACAGATGGAGAGATTGAAAGAAGTTCAGCAACAGAAAGATCAGGAATTTTGAGATTGGAAATTTTCTTTAATACCCCTTCCACAGCATTGGGGTGGTCCTTAGAAATTCCCCTCTCAAACCAAACTTTGGGCTGGGTGGAGGGAGGAAGTTCAGGTGAAGCAGGTACTAAGATAGGATCAGAAAGTTGACATGGTTTAACAGATGAGGGAGTAGGATCAGAGTGGCTTTGAAAACTTTCCATGAGTTTTTCTTTTTCCACCTCCATGTCTTCCGCATCAAAGGAAGGAGTCTTAGCAGATGATTGATGTTTGGCAGGCTTTCAAAGAATTGAGGATGGCAAGGAAGGAGCTTTTTGAGGTTTACATTCCTCATTTTTTTACCTGGCTGGAAAAGATTGATAGGTTCCATAAAAGATGGAAGATGAGATGGCTGAAGGGTAGCAAGGTTGAAGTTTACCACAAGAAGATCAAAAACACACAGAAAACAAGGATGCCTTCATAGGAGGTGGGGGCTGGTAAGAGGCCACCACATGAGAAATGGGGCAGGAATTGAAAGGGATCAGGGAGACATTAGGAAGGCAGAAATTATTCCCTTTCTGCTCCACCAAATTTTCCTGTTTATCCTTCTGGAGTTTGAGACATTGAACAGTTCCATTGCAGTCCATATGACAGTAGTAGCAGACCAGAGTGAATTTAAGAACAGAGTTAGAAGGTTTGGGAATATCAAGAGAGCAAATAATTTTATCCAGCTTATTATCAAAAGCTTGGAGTAGTTTTGGGATCTTCTCCATAGTTGGAGTTCCTCTGTTGGGCTGACAATTCAGTTTAGGCCTGCAATCCACTTCCATTTTATTCATGATTTCATTTGATTCTGGGAAAGGATGGGAATGGACTGGTTCAGTGATTCTAGGTTTTATGAAAGTTAGAGGAGTTTGAACTTTCATAACTCTATCAACAGCACTTCTAAGGATACAAAAAACAGGGAGCTTGAATTGGTTATCCCTGGTGGTGATCATAGATCCAGACTTGACTAATTCATCCCTACTCCTCTCCTGCACTTCTGGTGAAAAAAATTGGAAAACTTGCACTAAAATTTTGTCCACCATATCAATGTTATCATTTAAGATAAGATAAGATTGCATTGGTTCCCATGATTTCCTAAAAGACTGGTAATCAGAGGCTGAAGAGAACCCACCATTTTTTATCCACTGATAGACAAGAGCATCCAAGTCCTGAAAGGTAAATTGTGCTACATCTACTTTTACAAAATATCCTAGCATTACCTCCCTCAGAAGCGTCCAATAATGAGATTAAAATAAATCAAAAGATTCAATAAATTCCATGAATTCATCAGAGGAGATAAAGAATTTTAACTGGCAGGCCATATTTTATTCACTTGCCCCATCCACTGCAGCAGCCCTTTTGTAACAGTCCAGGAATAGTTCCATATTTATGCCATTGAACCCTAATTTCTAATTCTTTGGCTTCATCTTAACCATCTTAGTTAAAACAGGGGTGGTGGGAGTACTAGTAGATTCCATTTCAAATAACAGAATTTCCTAGAGGATCCAAAGAGCGGAGTACCAAAGTGGCTCACAATTGTGGCAACAGTAGGGTTTAACAAAAAAACAACAAGAATCATGCCCAGATGTAAACAATTGGAAGGAATTAATTCTGAAGAAATTTTTCTCCACAGATCTAGATTGTGACAGAAAAAAAAGGAAGAAGGAGGAAAAAGAAAGAATTGGATTTTGAAGTTGATTCAACAAGTTTTGGGACTTTAAATCCCAAGGTTGCTTGTTTGATCCTGGCCCAGGGAACCAAATGTAAAAATCCAAACAGTGCTGACCAAAGGAAGTTCTGTGGAGTGGAAAGGCTCTTTTTTAGGCTTCCCTCCTGAGTGTTACAAAAATATTTAAATGTAACCAGAATCAAGGTCCAGAACCTTGTAAATGA
Source organism: Puccinia polysora (assembly GCA_025617555.3). Taxonomy (NCBI): domain Eukaryota; kingdom Fungi; phylum Basidiomycota; class Pucciniomycetes; order Pucciniales; family Pucciniaceae; genus Puccinia; species Puccinia polysora. The sequence goes on from CM062644.1 coordinate 10,656,933, forward strand.
GGAATTAAAGGAAAAAGAAAAACTTGGTAGTAAACAATAGAAATGGAATACAACACTATCTAAGGCAAGATGGTGATGGGAAAATTCTTGAACAGAATAAGTTATAATTGTTTCAGAGTTCAATAGAACAAGGCATTTGAAAGTAACAAAACCCTCAAGCTAATAACTCTGTTTGTCAGCAGAAGCTTGGATTGATCAAATCAAACCCAAAATAACTCCCGGTTCTCAATGAACCTGCCCACCTGTCTGCAATCAAACACTTGAAGGGTACCAGATAACTGTGGGTGGCCGCACAAACAAAGCAATTTGTTTCATGAAGCTCTAGAAGCAAATCAATAACTAATTAAAGCAATAATGACCCAACACTTCTCAAGGAACTCAAGAATAGTGTGGCAAAATGCAACCTTGAGGAAATACAGGGAGTTTTAACACCCCAGTTTTAAGCTTAATAAAAAATCTTGGTAAAACGTGACTGGTTCTGGAAAGACAATCAAAGAATGATTGAGGAAAGCATGGTCAGAAAAAGGGATCAAAGAGTGGTAGAAAACACCCAAGAATTCAACAAAAAGAATTCTTCTTCAACCAGAAAGGCTATTAGTTGCTGATAAGGGACAAGTCCACAGAGGGACAGATCATAATTTGAGTATGGAGGCTCAAAAATCAGGGGGAAATCATAGAGGTACCCAGGATGAGGATAAGGGACAAATTTCTTTGGATAAGGCTCATGAACCAGATAATTTAACTGGATGATGGATTGATTATCATGGATATACTATGGATGATAGATTCCAGAAAAAGACTGGCGGAGAGACCCTCCTTTTATGGGAGAAAAGGCCCTGTAGATTATTTACAAGTGATAATACAGATGAGCGCAGAAACTGAGTGGCAGCAAATGAATGTCTGAAGCTTCGCAGACAAGAGGTGGTGACCCCAGGAGGAGGGCAAATAATGGACAGCAGACAGATGCAAGAAGAGCAAGGTTCAAGGCATCATCATGAGTGGTGGCAATGATGAATTGAGGGAACAGGTGATGACACTGACAGCCGCAAGCAAGACCTTGAGGTCCGTTGGATGAGCAAAGAGGTATTGATCAGGTGGGAAATAGATGGCATTGGCCATTGGCCAGTCAGATGAAGGAGGGAGGGATCAATGACAGGGCCAAAGTTGGGGGGAGATGATTGGTGAGTTTGATAATCAACCTTGGTTTGAAGGATGTGAGAGATTGATAAAAGGGTAGGATCAGGTGAGGTGTGGAAAAGATTTGCAGCGGCCGCAAGACAACCGTGCAAGATGAGAAAAGCAATGGATGGGGGTTGCTCACCTGCGCACGATGGAGGGAGCGGTTATTGTAGGATGATGGATCAGATGACCATGCAAGATGGGGGGAGAATTGATTGGGTAGATTTGAGTTAATGGGGAGTTGTTTTAAGGGTGAGCAATTTGGAGGGGAGTAGTTGAACAGAGGATTTGGGGATTTGGAAACCCTGGAGAGCCCTTCCTATACCGCTTGTTTCTGAGGTGTCCTAAATTGGTCACCACACCAAAGTTGAACTCAAGGCACTAATTCTTGCCACCCAAGAGAAAATTTGGCTGTCACAACTACTTTCCAAGATGAAACCAAATCAAAAGATTTCTCATTGCACCATCATCAATAACAAGGCTCTGGATTACCTAGTCAATCAATAATGGCAACACAGTGCTCTCAAACACTTTTAAACGCATATAAAATGGCTACAATAAAAAAAAGACAACCAATCCTTAATTACTCACCTTATTAAATCAAATCAAATGCTTGCAGACTCAGTGAAAAAGGCCTTGGGAGAATTATTGGCCAACAAGCTTAGTCAAAGAGCAGTACTTAAAGCAAAAGAAATTCTGAGACAATAATGTCTTATGATTGATCCTAAATATGAGGCAGAGGCAATGTTGCAGTGGTGAATGTGAATGAATTGATGAATGAATAGATGGAAAACAGCAGGGAGAGGAGCTCCTTTAATAAAAAAGATGGTGCTCATGTGGAGCTCATGTAAGGACAAGCAAAAGGCAAAAATTGCGCCCTAAATAGGCTCTACAGGCTCTGAAAGCCTTTCTACTTGGTTTGGGCTTACCCAGCCCACTTGGCATTAGTCCCTGAACCCTCATGACCAGCCTGTACCGGTTGAGTTTGATGTTTCCACCCTTACTGGGATGAAAAAGCCCTTGTTTCTGTTCAGACCCTGTCTGGTTGTGTATTACAAACTGCCTATGTTACCTGGTTACACCTCACTTTTGAACATAATGGCCCTTCCTGTAAAATCGAAGGCCTGGTTGCCTCCTTCAACCAGGAACCTGGCCCTCAAAATGGTCAGGTTGGACCCAGAATCCCTCTGGGTACAGCCAAAACCCACAGGAGGGGGGGGGGTGTAACTGGCTGGCATGCACGCCCCCCCTCTCTCTCAGCTAGGTGACCAGCAGGGGTGATGATATCCCCCGCGTGTGGCCTGGGACATTGCCTGCCCCAGGCTGACCGGAAATGATGGTGGGCTGGAGGGGGATAAGGTCCCCCCAGCCTGTGGCGCCTACTCCTTGGTAATGGGGGGAGGAGAGCACCCTGCTTGCTCTTGGTCATCTTGCTCTTGAGGTGGCGGGGTGATCAATTCCCCTCCCACCTTGCCGGTGGCTTTTTTGAAACTGGCCCGGTTGGTTCAAGAACAACCATCCTCCTCTCCCCCTTTCAACCAAGAAAGGGGAGGGAGGGAGGCAGGGGCCACCGGCCCCAGCGGCTGCAACCTACCAAGCAGATCAACGTGGGCCATGGCCCAGCACACAAGCGGGTTGGGGGACTCCAAGCGGAGCCCCCTTCCCCATAAAATGGGCCTGCGCAGGCCATCAGGCCCTGCAACAGGCCCAGGTGAGAAACAAGGGGCCTCAAGCGGGCCGCAACACAGGTGGTGGCCCCAATGGGCCGCCGCGGCCCAAAAGCCGCGAAATACATACTTTGGCAGGAAAGACCATCTGGCCAAGTATGTCCAAAATAAACCTTGAGCCCATTCACGCCCAAATAAACTCATCTGGATTGGGTGACCCATCCACCCTGGCGGGCCTCTAAGGGCCCATGTCCCAAAGGACCTGGAAAACGTGTTTTGGCGCCCAAATGCCCAAAACTAATAACATCCGCATAGACCCACATGGCCCACATGATGTCAAATGGTCCGTGGAGGCCCAATTGTGCATCCCATTTGGATTACACACTAATATGCAAATTACCTGAGTGCATCCGTATTTTAACACACCCCCTTAATCCAAAAGGGATGCCATACGAATACTAGACACAAAACCTTGATGTATGTTTCTATCTAACCCCTTAGTAAAGATATCCCCTATCATTGCTCCAGTGGGCATGTACCGTAACACTATCTCTCTGAAGTTCACTGCATTACGTATATAGTTATAATGAACATCAATATGTTTTGTGCTTGAATGGAACACTTGGTTTTCTGCCAATGAAATGGCACTCTGATTATCAGAATAAAAAATACAAACCCTTGTGGTTACTAAGTATCCTCTAATACCTTTCTCAACCACTTTGCTTCCTGTGAAGCTGACAGCTACGCTCTGTACTCTGCTTCTGTTGATGAAAGACTTATTTCTGACACCTTCTTAGAAATCCATGACACTAAATTCTTTCCTAAAAAGAATACAAAACCACTTGTTGATTCCCTAGTGTTACCATCTGCCCAAGTTGCATCAGAATAACCAACTAAATCAAAGTTTCCTGACTTTGAAAACTCCAGTCCCAGACTGCTTGTTCCTTTAAAATACCTCATTAATCTCTTAAACGCTGACCAATGCCTCATGCTTTGTTTATCTAAGTGTTCTGAAAAGATGCCAATTGAATAAGGAATATCTGGCATTTTAAACTGCCCCCAATAATTCAGTGATCCAATAGCTGACCTATAATTGTTCCTGGATTGGAAAAACTCCTGATGCACTTCATCTGTAGACATTTCTAACCAAATGTTAGACTGCATTTGAGTACCAAACTCCTTTGCATCCTCTAATTCATATTGCTTAAGTAGAGCTAACACATAATGGTTTTGATCCAACTTGATTCCATAATTGCTCTTGCTAACTTTCAGTCCCAGCACCTGTTGTGCCAGGCCAAGATCTTTTATCTTGAGCTCCTTTTGACTGCCTCCATGAAAATCTCTTTACCACTCCCAATAATGATAAATTCATCAAACCATACAAACAAAGTTGCATCCTTTCTCACAAAGAGAAAATGGTTGGCCTCACTTGTCCCAAAACCAATCTCTATCAGTTTCTTACTCATGGTGTTATACCATGACCTAGCTACTTGCTTCAATCCATACAGAGATCTACACAGCTTGAGGACATATTTCCCTTTATCCACTGAGAGGAAACTTCTCACACATATTTTCTTCATAGTTTCTGGCTTGGTCTCCACCAGCAATTCCTTGAAACCATCAGGAATCAACTTAAAAACAGTCTCCTCCTCTCCAAGTTTTGCATTCAATTATGCAGTCACAAAATCAGCCTGTCTGATTTTTTCACCCAACTCCACCGCTGAAGCAATTATTTACCTGAAGGTGGAAAGCCTTCCAGTTGGAAAAAAATTCTCTGGGTAATCAATAACCTCTTTCTGTTTGAAGCCTTGTGCAATGTATCTATCCTTGAACCTCTTCAAAACTCCATTAGTATCAAACTTCTTATCCAACACTTACCTAGACCCAAAAATGGTCTTTCCTTTTGGAACTAAATCCTGCTTAACCACTTCAAGCAAATTATCATTTTCCAGAGAATAAAATTCCTCAAAAATAGCTGTCTTCCAATTGGCTCTTTCATCAGGATTCATAGCTTTGCCAAAGCTATTTGGGTTAACCCTATTACCCATTTCTGAACTTAACTGTAGAATCTAATTGAGCATACATTGTTCCCAAAAGGTATATTCTTTGTATTCTGCAGAAAAATAATGGGAATTCCATTCCCCATACCTATCAACACGTATCCTTGTCCTTAAATTCCTTCTAACTGGAGGTGCAGTCTCATCAGGTTCTGATTCCACAGACTCCCCTGAAGCGGGTACTGAACCCTCCTGTGGCAGGTCTGCCATCTCAACATCATCACTCATGATATTCTCTACAGCATCTGCTGGTGAAATAGGCTCCAATTCTATTTCCTGCTGTGATTCCTGAACAGAACTATCTTCACTAATTTTGAGTGGAAAGGTACCTTCTTTCCTATTATGGATAACCTTTTGTTGAGTCAATAGCTCTGATGACGCTTAGGATACTGAGGATACTCAAAAAATAGTAGTGGACAGAAAGATTAAGATTAATTAGAAAATCAGAAAGAGCTTAACCACAAACAGAAGCAGATTTGATGAGAATAAAAGAAACATAGAAGTCAAGAAGGTACTCACCTGAGGATACTCAGAGATATGGTAGCAGACAGAAAGATGAGGGAGAAAATATTTCTGTGCATCCAGTCTCTGTCCTCAGGTGATGGACTGACAGCAGATGTAACAGTGCCATATAATACAACTTGTGTGATATTTGAGATAGGTTACGCGGGCTTTGATGATGAAGTGGGAGAGAATGTTGAGGTACATGTTAAAAGCGCGCAAAGAGAAATGAAGATGAGATTTGAAATATGAGATATTTGCCATACATGTATTGTGTAAAGATTAAGCATGATGAGTTAAGGAAAATAAAGAAAAGGAGAAAAGAAAAGAAAGAGATTGATGGTGCGTGCAATCCAACACCCCCCCTTTCTGAACACATCATGAGAGACCAAGCAGGCAGCAATGACATTGTAGGAGAATTCCTGGAAGAGCTTTTGTGAGCATGTTAGCAACCATGTCTGAAGTGGAGACGTGGCTGACACAAAAAACTTGATTTTTGATGCATTCACGGATGAAATGGTGCCAGGCGTCAATATGTTTGGCCCTAGAGTGATGTTGTGGGTTCTTGGCAAGGGCTTTGGTCCTGCTGTTTTCGATTTGAAGAGGGAAGGCTGTGGAGTTCCAAAGCTTGAGCTTGCATAGCATGTTTTGAAGCCACAGACCTTCTTTGCAAGCTTCAGACAGAGCCTTGTATTCTGCTTCCCTGCTGGATAGTGATACGGTTGGCTTCTTCTTAGACTTCCATGATATGGTGCTGTTTCCTACTCAAAAATTGTAGCGGAGGTGGATCTTTGATCTTCAATGCTTTTGGCGCAATTGGAATCAGCGTAGCCTTCCAGATTGAAATCATGCCCACCAAGCACTAAAAGCAGGGTGCGGGTGGTGCAAAGGTAGTGTAGAATGTGCATTGCCACACCCCAATGAGCACAAGAAGGATCTCAGAGAAATTGAGATAACTGGTGGACAGAAAATGAAAAGTTGGGCCTGGTGCACTGAGATACCCAGAGGAGAGATCCTATGAGCTAATTGTACTGGGGGGAAGTGACTTTGCACATGGCCAATTTTCAAGCAAGAAACTTGAATTTTGAATCCGTTGGTGATTGGACTCTTTTTGAGTCACCGGAGGGAAGGAAAGCAAAAAATATGGAATTGATGTAGCATGGCTGACCTAACAAGACGGTCCTGGCCAATTTGTTGCGTTGAATAGAGATGGAGAGAAAAAGATGAAGGTTCTCATTGGAACCTACCTGGAAATTCTGCTTGATTCTTTTCATGAAAAATGTGACAAAGTGGGGTGTACCTACTGTTGCAAGATTGTCAACGTGAGTGGTGATGGCTCCCAAAAGACAGCCACCTTTGACTCTGAAATATATTGATGGATTGTATGGGATTGCTGGAGACCGAGGAAGACAAGAGCGGTGTCCAGCTCCAGATTCCATTGTTGCTGGGATTGCTTGAGGCCATATATTTCCCAAAAAACCTTGCAAACCCAATCTGGATGATCAGGATCCTTGAAACCCGGGGGCTGAGACATTTAGACTGGCTTGTCAAGCTTCCTGTTCATAAACGCAGTTTTGAAGTCAATCTGACAACCAATCCAGTCCTTGTGGCCAAGAAGAGCAAGCAGAAGACAGAGGTTCTTAAGCCGCAGCGTGGGGGCAAATAATTAGGAGAAGTCCAGGTCTTGAACCTGAGAGAAAGCCATGGCTACTAGGCAAGCCTTTAGTTTCACAATGGAGCCATCCTCCCTGCACTTCACTCGGAAAACCCACTTGCAGCGTATGAACTTGCAATTCTTGGGTGGATGGACTAGGGTCCATGTTCCCATGCCTTTGGTGGATTCCATTTCCTCCTGGGCCAAAAGAATCCACTGTTTCCTATGCGGCAACTTGAGTAGCTTTTTTTAGGAGGTAAGAGCAATGAGATTGTCTTTTACCAACACAGAGAAAGAGAAATTTCCAAACCATTGCAGGGAAAGTTGCAATCTGGTGGAATGGCAAGGCTGGGAGGAGTTGGATGGAGGCTGGGAAGGAGGCAGTAATGTAGGGATGGGGTCAGGAGAGAAAGATGGTATGAGGGGTGAGTCAGGCGGTGTGATTCAAGGCAGCAAAGACACGGAGTCAGAGCCCAAGGAGTTGATGCTTGTTGTGAAGTTGGAAAATGTTTGGCTAATAAAAACAGGTCACAAGTGAGTTCAGACAAAGAATGAAAGTATGAAGTATAGCTGATGAGAGAAATTGATCTATCTTGAGTTCTGGCGCAGGGCTGATGGGATCGCTGTGGTTGGTCAATGAAGAATGAAGATTGGTGTAGCTTTACTTGAAGAGCAGCTGATCCTAGTCCCCTAGGTGCCGGTGGTACAATATCATGGTTGTAGGAGGAGAAGAGACACCCAGGATCTAGGATCAGTGAGCAAGATAAGTTTGGGGCTGGTTGCTGGTCTTGAAGTTGGAGTTTCCACACTTGAGCTACTAGTCAGGTTGTGGGGGTTTTGCTGAATCAAGGTTGAGGTTGAGCAGCCAGTAGAGTGCAGCTTCTGAGACTGAGTTAACACAATAGAAGAAAGATGAGGAACTAATAAGAAGAGATCTAAAACCAAGACACAAAACACAACATTAGAGATCAACAAAAGATTAGTAAACAGCACTTTCTCAGCATTATCAGGAATCCATAATTCCAACATCCTCCCTTGCTGAGAATGTGTTCAGCAAAAGCCAAGATTTGATAGAGATGTGACTAATTTGGTTCTGCTGAGAGGCTTTGCGAGGAAATTGGCCAGATTTGCTTGCAACAACTCCTTCTTTATGGTGATGTTTCCTTTTTCAATCTCTTCTCTGATTCAGTGGAATTGGAGTTCTATGCGTTTGGAGTGAAAACTGGAGTGATTTGGCTGGTTCAGAGCTAGTTTGATGGCACCCTTGTTATCTTCAAAGAGAATAGACGATTTTGATTGGCTGTTGGGGAAGAATTGATGTATTAGGGAGTTTAGCCACAAAATTTCCTTCACAGCATTGGCCATGGCCTTATATTCAGCCTCTGTCATAGACAGAGACAGCGTTGGTTGGCGCCTAGATTTCCAGTTAACCACGTTTCCCATCCATCTGATGGAGATTCCTGAAACCAATCTCCTTGTACTCAGACAGGTTGCCAAATTGGCTTCAGCAAATGCGGAAAGGGTCTGATTGCCTTGTTTGAGGAAGTTTAGCCCCCAGGTGGAGGTATGTTTGAGGTAGTTGAGGGTCTTTAGCGCAGCATTGAAGTGGTGGTGAGCCGGTTTATTCAAGAATTGCGCAAGGTAGTTCATGCAGAATGTGATGTCCTGAAAAGTGCAGCAGCTCAAATGATTGAACTCCCCCATGATTTTTTGGTAGTTTTGATTTGATTTCTCAAATTTGTTGTGTTCTTCATTGGTTGTAGGCAGCAATTTGCCACTGGGTTGGAAAGGAGTGGAATGCTTCTTGAAAAACAGGAGATCATAACTGGAAACTAGGTGTTGGATGTAGGTGCCTTGATATAATTTGATACCTGTCAAGGTGACTTCTACATTCATTCCTAGAAGTAGCAAAGCTTGAACAAGATCCTTGATGGTGAATCAAGATCCAAGAGCATTGACAAATTCTTCCGCTCTTCTGCTGAAAATAGCTATGTCATTGACATGAAAATAGAGCCAAGTGTCTTTGTTCCAGAACACACATTGATTGGTGTTGCATTTTTTGAATCCGGAATTGAGAAGCCAGCCGGTCAGAGTAGTGTACCAGGCAAAAGTTGCCTGCTTGAGTCCATAGAGAGCCTTCAGAAGCTTGAGCGTTTTGCCAGGGGAGATGCAAATATTTGAAGAAGGTTTAATGTAGAAGGTTTCTTTAATGGGAGCATTTAAGAATGCAGATTTGACGTCAACTTGGTGAAATTTTAAGCCTTGAGACGCCGCAAAGGAGATGAGAACCCGTAGTGAGGTCTTTTCACCAGTGGGTGAAAAGGTGTTGTGATAGTCGCGACCCCATTGTTGATGGAAGCCCTGAGCACAGAGTCTAGCCTTGAACTCAGTGATGCGGTTCCTGGAGTCCCGTTTATTTCTGAAAATCCACACGCAGTTGATGGGTACTGATCCAGGGGTCAGATCAAATTCTTTCCATACGTCATATGATATGAGATTGAGTTCCTCTACACACATTGCTTTGATCCACTCGTTGCAATATTTTGAGGCTAAGGCTTCTTTGAGATTGGCTGGATCCTTTTATTCCAAGTCGCAGATGAGATACACTTGTGTTTGACCAATGGAGGAGTCATTGCGGCGAGGATTAGACAGAATGTTGTTGGGGGTTACTCAATCATAAAAAGGAACAGCTGTTGTTGGTGAGGAGCTGATGGGTGTGATAGAGGATTCAGGATAGGAATGATTGGAGGGAGAGGAGGAAGTTTCAGCAGCAGCTTTATCCTTGATGGAAAGGAAAGTAGGCCCCAAATTGAAATCATAAGACAAAGAAGGTGGTAAGGAAATGGAAGGGAAAATTGCTTTGCAGAAGACAACATTTGCTGATATGTATATTTTAAGGTGACAGGATCTAAGCATCTGTACAACAAAAAGTCGTTTACATATCCCAGAAATATGCATTTCTTGCTAGTGGGAGCCAGTTTTGATTCACAAATTTGTTTTGGGATTAGGGAGTAGCCAAGACTTCTGAAGGGTTTGAGGAAATTTAAGTTGAAGTCTCTATTGAACCAGAGTTTTTAGGGAATTCTATTTGATTTTGTAAAAGATGGTAGGAGATTGAGGAAATGCGTGGCTGTTTTAACAGCCTCGTCCCAGTAGGTGAGCGGCAATCAACTTTGAGAAAGTAGACATCAATCTTTCTGGAGAATGGAGCAGTTTTTTTGCTCTGCCAGGCCATTCTGTTGAGGTTTATAGGCAGGAGAATAGTTCTGAACTATAACTTGAGATGAACAGTATTCCCTGAGTGTGATGGAGGTGAATTCCCCTCTGTTGTTGGAGATTAGGCTTTTCACTTTCTTCATTGTCTGCCTTTTGGCCATGGCGATGAAATTGATCAGTGCCTTCTCAGCTTCATTTTTTGACTTGAGAAAGGACAAGGCCTTGAATCTGGTGTGTTGATCTGTGATTTACAGAAAGTACAGGTTGCCAGAGTGGGATTGGACAGAAAAAGGGCCCACTAGGTCAAAGTGTAGAGCTTCTAGAGGGTTTTTCACAGCCTTGAAGTGGTGGTTGAATGGGGTGGCTGTACCCTTGCACTTCTTGCATATTTTGCACATGAACTTGGTGTCCTTGTTGGGGAGCTTTAAAATCTTCAGAATCAACGGATTGGGGTGCCCCAGCCAACAGTTTCAATCAATTGCGTTTGTATTGGTTTTCAATAACATACTGGGGTCCTCCTTGGGTGGCATGAATTTTACTCCACATAGTTTGGTCAGTTTTTTGTGAGTGCTACCTATGAAGGAGAAATTGTCCAGAGTTATCTCAATTCCTGAGTAACCAACCTTATCAAACACTGCCTTCTTTTACTTCAACTGAGTGAGGGATATCAATGACCTATTGAGCAATTGGATGAGAAGCACATTCTCCAAGGTCATTTCCTTTCCATAGTGATTCTTGATTATAGCACTGCCAACATGAGTTGCTTTGAGACTGGTATTGGGAGCACCAGTGCCGACTTTGATGGCAATGGGTTTGGGATCATGGAGATACTGCAGATCATTGAGAATGTGGTGGCTTGATCCTGATTCTAGTACGGGTAATTGGTTGGATTATTAGGAGAAGGGATTTGTGAGGTAAAGTTGGTCGTTGAAATGCAGCTTGGTGGCTTCAGGTACAGGCGGTTGATCCTTGGATTTTTGATTGGATGAATTAAGGTTTACGGCTGGCTTGGAGGAACTGTTGTCAGGGCCAAGGTGCGGTTGTAGAAACCAGCACTTGCTTTCAGGGTGATTTGACAGTGGATTGTGATGGCCCTTTGAGCATGGATGTTTGGCTTGAGGACGGGATTTTGATTTAAAACCCGTTTGGACAAGAGAAGTTGGTTTGGGAGCTTCATGATTAATATCCTCTGGATTCATGCTTTGAGAGGTTTTGAGATGGATGACTTCCCTTAGCTTGTTTAAGAAATTGGTTGGATTCTGTAGGAGCTCATTGTTCAAGAGTATTGTATTGACAATGTGGTAAAAGTTACTTGGGAGTTTTGCCAATATTGTGTAGCTTAGGATGTCAGATGGAACCTCAAGCTTGACAACCAATAACTAATTCATTTTTTTTGGAATTGTTGGATGTATACTGACAGATCACCTTTGTATTGAGATCAGATGAAGTTGAGCCAGATACGGCCTCAATTATTAGTGGATTTGGATGCATATTGTTCCAGAAGGCTGTTCCAGATCGCGTGGGGATCACCGTTGTTTTCTTTGTTAATGAGGGCATTGAATGCCGTGTCCCCTGGGTGTTGAATGATGACATTGGCAGCTTCAAATAGCTTCTTTTTCTGAGGTGCATTGAGAGGAGAGGGTTGTGGTTCAAGGATGTAGTTGAGAATGCCTTTGCGTTGTAAGTAGCTTTGAATTTGGAGGCTCCGTGAAGGGAAGTTCTCATTGGTGAGAAGAGGAATGTTTAATTTGGTCAGACTCAAGGCTTCTTTGTTGTCCGACATGATTATTGTAACCCATCTTGGGACTGTAAATCTGAAGTTGGAAAATGTTTGGCTAATAAAAAAAGGTCACAAGTGAGGTCAGACAAAGAATGAAAGTATGAAGTATAGCTGATGAGAGATATTGATCTATTTTGAGGTCTGGCGCAGGGCTGACGGGATTGCTGTGGTTGGTTGATGAAGAATGAAGATTGGTGTAGCTTGACTTGAAGAGCGGCTGATCCTAGTCCCCTGGGTGACGGTGGTGCAATCTCATGGTTGCACGAGGAGAAGAGACACCCAGGATCTAGGATCAGCGAGCAAGATAAGTTTGGGGCTGGTTGCTGGTCTTGAAGTTAGATTTTCCAAACTTGAGCTACTAGTCAGGTTGTGTGGGTTTTGCTGAATCAAGGTTGAGGTTGAGCAGCCAGTAGAGTGCAGCTTCTGAGACTGAGTTAACACAATAGAAGAAAGATGAGGAACTAATAAGAAGAGATCTAAAACCAAGACACAAAACAAAACATTAGAGATCAACAAAAGATTAGTAAACAGAACTTTCTCAGCATTATCAGGAATCCATAATTCCAACATGTTGAGCGCAGAAAAGACATGCAAGGAACAAGGGAGCTGGGAGGGTCAAGGGCCACTTGGGCAGTGGGATGGCTGTCAGGTTTAGGTGGACTAGCCAATGGATTGGGGAGATTGGTTGGGCGGGAGGGAATGACAAGGGATGGTGCAATTTGATTGATGAAGGTGGCGTTTTGTTAAAATGTAATGGAGGTGCTGAGATTGACATGAGCGGAATGGGTGGGTTGGCAGGAGTGGTGTCCTTCAATGCCCCATTGTTACTCATGTTGTATGGGAAAGAGGAGTCATTGAACAGACAGTTGCAGGACTTGACCGCTGACTTGTTTGCAAGGTCCAGCAGTCAATATTTGTTTCCTTTCCTGGGATATGATAGGAGGATAGAGGGCCTGGCTTTGTTGACAAGTTTAGTACGGTTGGATTCTGGAACCTTGTACCAGCAAAACAGCCAAAAGGATGAAGATAGGATAGGGGTATGTCTTCTTGTCAGAGGACGGATTTGGGTGACCTGAAGCCTTGTGGGGCTTACATGGATAAAAGTTGAAGGAGAAAAGGGAATGGGGAAGAGCATCAACTCAGAACAACTTGGGTAAGTTGTACAAGTTTAGGGCTGATTGGATCAGGTTATTGAGGGTTTGATTGGATTGTTTGGCAACACCGTATAGTTGAGGAGAATGGGGAGGACCCTGTTAGTGTATGATGCCTTTTGAGGAGAGAAAATCTTTCATCTCCTTACTGATGTATTTTCCCCCATTGTTTGTGCGCAAGGAAGAGACACAATGATGATATTGATTTTAAAAAAAAGAAATGAAGAGTTTGGTTCATTGAAGGGAGTCCAATTTGAGTTGCATGGAGTAGGCAAATAAGGCTTTCAAGCAGTTGTAAATGAAAGTAATGAAGTATCTGTATCCTTCCCTTGATTGAGTTTCAAAACTAAAAACGTTGGAATGGATTATCTAAACTGGACAATTGGATCTTTCACTGAGTTGTGTGTGGAAATGAAGCCTTGAAATTTTTGATTTTATACATGTTTTGCATTTCTGCACTTCCAGCTTGTTGAAGGGTTTAGGAGAGATGATCTGGTTTTTGAGGATTGCTTGCAGGGACTTAAGGTTCAGATGTGAGAGTATGCAGTGATAGCCAAAGAGGCTGTTGTCAGTAGCTTGCAAGGAACAGGAGTTAGATGAAACTTGAAGATTGCTTACCACTCCTTGTGGGTGTAGTATAAGTTTCCATTTTGGTACCCGTGTTGCAATGCTTTTTTGTCCAATTGGTTTACATCTTTTTTGTAAATTATGCATCCATCTTTACGGAACAGAACCATAAGTCCTTGGCCTCAAAGGCTGGAAACTGACAGAATAGGCTTGTTTAGACTCTTCAACAGAAGGGATTTTGTTTGGAAGAATGACAGGTTCAATCTCCCTTCTTTGACTAAGTTGATTTGCAATCCATTGGCAAGTCTGACAGGGGTGATATTTGGTTTCCTTTCTGTCAGCAGATGTTAATATGAGTTCATAGATACAGAACATCTCAATTAGAGATTGAGATCTCTATTGAGGTTCACATTTGAGTGATTTAAGTCTCACAATGTTGATCCAGCGTGAATTATAAGTTTGCAATCAGAGAAATCATCATCCTCATTGGACGTCAGATGCAGAATTGCTTTGAATCTGCTGAGGTTAGCTTTTGTGAACTTGGATTGATTCTCCTTTTGATTGGTTGGCATTCTTCTTTGATTTTTCCAGAGCCTCCAGGACTTCAGGGAAACGTGAGAACAAGTGACCCTCAGTTTTGCAATTGGTGCAGTAGTAAACTCTTGGAGGACCTCTACTATAGCCTTGAGGGGCAGGATGTTCAGTTTTGGAAGAGGACTGTTGCAGCTTGAGATGTGCGATTTTGGAGTTAACCATAACCTCTTTGATACGTGTCTGTCTTCTCAGATCTTCCTGCTTAAGAGCTGTGATGATTTTTGATGATAGAACCAATTCTTCATTCATCATACCAAGACACAATTGAGCCAATCATCACAAAGAGAGAGAAGGATGGCTGTATATTGCAAATTGTTGGCGGTGAGAGGATTTTTGGGAGTCATGAGAGAGGAGAGTTTCTCTCCGTACAATACTATCTTGGAAAGATGGACGGTCATGTCCTTGTTGTTTAGTTTGGTGAGTAAGAGTTTTCCAAGCCAGTAAATTTGTCCTCCAGAGGAGTTGTCTTGATGGGCTGCTTTAAGAGCGTTCCACATTCCAAGCACACATTTTTTGTGTTTTTGAATGAATTGGAAGTTTGATGGCTTTATTGACCTTGAGATTACTGAACACATGTCTAGGTTGTCTTTGGACCAGGTTTTGCTTTTCTTGTTGTCAGAATTTCTGTTCATCAGATATCAAATGCCAGAAGCTTGGAAATGAATTCAGATAATCATGGACGCATCAAGATAGTTTGAGTCAGCTCCGGGGGAGTTAAGAGGCATGATTTCCAGAGTTTTAAGAACTGGGTGGGAAGATGAGGGTTCTTCCATGATTTGTTATCAACACTTGTAATGGATGGTGATGGAGCTTTCTGTGAGCTTTTGGTGGAAGACTTTTGCTCTGGGTTTATAACCTTTTGAGTCAGTAGCTGTGATGACGCTGAGGATACTGAGGATACTCAGAGATATTGTAGGGGACAGAAAGATTAGGATGAATTAGAAAATCAGAAAGAGCTTAAAAACAAACAGAAAAAGATTTGATGAGAATAAAAGAAACATAGCAGTAAAGAAGGTACTCGCCTGAGGATACTCAGAGATATGGTAGCGGACAAACAGATGAGGGAGAAAATCTTTCTGTGCAACCAGTCTCTGTCCTCAGGTGATGGACTGACGGCAGATGTAACATTGGCATGAAATACAACTTGTATGATATTTGAGATAGGTCACGCAGGCTTTGATGATGAAGTCGGAGAGAAGGTTGCAGAGGGAAATATTGAAAGCACGCAAAGAGAAATGAAGATGAGATATGAAATATGAGATATTGGCCATACATGTATTGTGTAAAGATTAAGCACGATGAGTTAAGTAAAATAAAGAAAAGGAGAAAATCACAGAAAGAGATTGAATGTGCGTGTACTCCAACACCTTTCTTGTCCCTGGACAATAAATCCTGTATGACTTACTTCATAAATCCTAGCCTACAAGTGCCCCTGTTCAGGCTCTAGGATTTAACTTTCCAAAAATCTCATTATAATGGAAACCATGATACACAAAGCAACCAATTTTTCTTAGGTGTGATGTTTTGGGGTACAACTTCCAAAACAGATAATGTTTACCTTTCCCATTAAAACTTAAAATATTGTGCGACAAACACACTTTGCACAACAACTCAGCCCATAAAACATTTGGTAGACCAGATTGAGCCATAATAGTTCTTACTTTGTCCAATAAATTCCTATTCATCCTCTAAAATATTTCATTGTTTTTTGGATTACTAGAACTATCAAATATATGAGTGATACCGTAATTATTTAATAGCTTCTCAAACTCTTTACTCAAAAACTCACCCCCTCCATCAGTAATAACCCTCTTGATCTCCCTCATCAAGCCATTCTCTTTCAAGACTTTGAAGATTACTGAAACCTTCTCTGTGGTGTGATGCTTGGATATTATTAGTTGAACCCAAGCATAATTAGTTGCTGTATCAACCAGATTGATCATGTAATTTGCCCCCCAAGGGACACTGGTGAAAAAGGCCCTGCCAAATCAATTGAAAATTTGTCTCTAGGAACTTCTGTGAAATATCTACTCTCTGAGAACACATTCCTGCTCCTGTCCCCTAAATTACAACTTTCAAAGTTGCTTTCCTTTACCTTATGGAAAATTCTATTGCGAGCAACAGTGCTCAGAGCTGAAAACATGAAAAAGTTTTCACAGAGAAACTAATTCTGAACTTGTCCACTCAGGATATTTCTCCCATTCAAATCAATAAAAAACTTGTCTTATTTAAGATAAAAAATCTGGAATCCTTTTTTCCAGAGAACTCCAAGAGACACAAGGTTATAAGGCAAATCTGGTAAATAGAACAATTTCTCAAAAGATATTTTGAAACCCAAGTGATTTGCAACAATAACTTTTCCAATTCCTTCAATCTGAATCATTCTTCCTTTTTGGCCAATATTTACAACACCATCAAAATCTCTAAGATTTGAAAACAAATTTGGCTCAAAAAACATGTGGTATGTACAACCAGAATCAATCAAAACAAGAAAATCCTCCTTCAACTCTCCTGTAAGGAAAGAAAAATTATCAGCTACTGATAAGTTCTCATTTTCAAGGTTAAGATTACATAATTCATAATCAATCAAGTCCATTTCTTGATCCTCATTAATTTTAGCCTTCTTTTTGGGGACTTGTTCCTCAACAGCTTGTTAAATTGAAACATTCAATGCCACCATAGCAAATTTTTCCATTGAAAGGTTGACCTCTTTGTCTTCCTTTTCACTTTCATTGGATTTATTCCTTTGTTTTGGCCTCCTTGCAATCCTTTGCATAGTGCCCCTTCTTCTGACAATTATAACACAAGACCTTTGATAAGTCCCTTTTGGCCTTTTCCTTCTTCCCAGATTTTCCTGTCTTGCACACAAGAGCAGTTCCTGTCCCCTCCTTCATTTTGAATTGCAGATAATCCTTTTCAATCCTTCAAAGCACATCCTCTTCTCCAGGAAAGGGATCCAATTGAGATATAATCCTAACCAAGAACTCATATTCTTTGTGTAGCTTTTGAAGAATTAAGAGTGACAAACAATCAGGATCCATGTTCATACCAGATGACTTGAACTTGGAAATAATTGATCTTGCCTCCCCCGCAAATTTTTTTGCATCCCCCCAAATTTTTTGCAGTTGGAAAATTTGAACTTGAACAACTTATTGAAGGAAATCCCCTTCTGATGGAAAGGGTTACCAGCATAATTGGCCTTGAGCATCTTCCATAAAATTCTTCCCATCCTCTTCTGTTCCTCCATCAAAGTCTCAGAAACCCATTCCATATGACTTTCATCCAAATGCCTAAGAGTGAGATGATAAGACTTCTTCTCTACCCCTGATCTAATCAAAGTGTCATCTGCATCAATAATATCCCCACAAAAAATGTTTGTTATAATTATGGCCAGCAATCAGCTTGGGAAAATGGGCAGTACTTAAAGCAAAAGAAATTCTGGACACCTTGTGTCAATAATTGCTTGATGGGCTCTCACAATGAGGCAGTTTTTTGGATGATATTGTTGATGAATTTGATTGGATGATGAATGGATTGATGGAAAACAGCAGGCAGAAGAGCTCCTTAAGTAAAAAAGATTGGCCTCTTTTGAGCCCATGATAAAACAAGCCAACAGGAAAATTTTCCGCCCCAAAAGAGCTCTACAGGCTCTACAGACCTTTTTACTTGGTTTGGACAACATCAGCCCGCATGGAGTCAGTCCCTGAACCCTTACAACCAGCCTATTCTGGTCCATTCTGGTGTTTCAACCATTACGTGGCTGAACCAGCCCCTTTCCTTTTCAATCCCCTGGCTGGTTGTCCATCACAACCAGCCCAGTTTCTTTTATTTCCTTACTTACGGGCTGGTTGCCTCATGCAGCCAGCCCCTGGCCCCACATATGGGCCAGGTGGGACCTGGGACTCACCTGGGTCCAGTCTCAACCTCACTTGGGGGGGGGGGGGTGTAACCGGCTGACATGCCACCCCCCCCTCTTTCTCTCAAATCCCTGGTGGGGGAGGTCAAATCCCCTCACCAGGGGCCCTGGGGGTTGATACCCCCAGGGCGTTGTCAAGAATAGTGGGCTGGGGATGGTCAGATCCCCTCAGCCCGTTGCTCCTCCCCCTTGGTAAAGGGGGGGGGGAGCGCCCCTCTGGTCTTGCTTTGCTTGTGGGAGGGTGATCAGATCCCCCCCACCGCCGGTTGCTCTCTCTGCAGCCGGCATTTTCATCCCCTGGGCAAGGGGGTGATGAAATCCCCCCTTCCCTGACTGACCCCCTTGTTCCGGCCGGTTGCTGGCTGGTTCAACCCAGCCAGCCACCCCCTCCCCCTCACAATGGCAAGCAAGAGGAGGGGGAGGGAGCCGGGGCTGCTGGCCCTCGCTCCCGCCGCAGTGGCCACATTTGCGACCGGCCGGGCCTACGCAGCGTTGCACTTTGGGGGATCCCTTGGTCGCCCCAACAGCCCCGCGCAGGCCTTTGGGCCCGGCATGGGCCAAACCAAGGGATCCAAGCGGCCCCAAGCGGGCGGCGGCACGTGCTGCAGCACGCGCTGCAGCACAGGAGGCGGCCCCAATGGGCCATCCCAAGCCCAAAACCTGAGACAAACACACCTTGGGGGGCCAGCACGTCTGGCCAAGTATTTCCAAAATAAACCTTGGGCCCAATTATTCCCATACAAGCCCATCTGGCTGTATTTGCCCATATCCCTCACCGGACCCGTTAGGGCCCGTGTACCAAAAGGCCTGTTTCAAGCATTTTGAGGCCAGTTTCCCCAAATCCGTGACATCAACACGGGCCCGTATGGTCTTTGTGTGTGTCCAATGGGCTGCAGAGGCCCACATGTGCATCCCATTTGGATTACACTTATATGTAGCACAGGCATAAGGGAATACATATTTTCACACAGCCCCTCAGTCCAAAAGGGGTGACATCCGCATATTAGTCACAAAGCCTTGATTCTTGTTCCTATCTAAAGCCTTAGTCAAGATATCTGCAATAATTGCTTGAGTGGGCATGTAACTCAACACAATCTCTTTGCAGTTAACTGCATTGCCAATAGAGTTATAGTGAACATTGATATGTTTTGTTCTTGAATGGAACACTTGGTTTTGCGCCAAGACAATGGCACTCTGGTTATCAGAATACAACAACACAAACCCTTGTGGTTTATGTTGAATCTCTGATATATTTATCATCTCTCAGTTTCATTAATCTACCTCCTCAGTCCTTTATTTTATTCTTTCCTTTCATTTATACTTTTATTCTTTCCTTTTATTTTCACGTTTATGTGTGCTAGAGAAGTTATCAGGTCCCTGCGCGCATCTCTCCATCTGCGCGCGTTCCTTCATCTCTCACAAGCACGCACCAGTGCTGATACTTCAGTTTGGATTACTCCTCAGACACTACCGGCGTCCTGACTTGCGCACTCTTCCTTCCTCTTTCCTCACACAACTACATTGGTTTTGTCATAGGATTGAGGGTGCTTCAAGTCAGTTAAGCTTCTTTCTTAAACTCTTTCTATCTGAATCTTCTTGATCTGACTATTGTCAACTCTAAATAAGTTTGAGTCAGGGTTTTCCATTGTCAATGTTATTTCCTATTCCGTTTAAGGATCTTCTGCAGCCTCACCTTGTCAAATCCTGGTTTTAGTTGCCTCTAACCTTATCAGATATACAGTCCCAAGGCTCATCAACTTCACCAGGATCAACATCCCTAAATACAACCATGTGTGATCATGACGAACCAAGTCCTAAAAATCTTAACATACCGCTCCTTAGTGAAACAAAATTTGCCTCCTGGGTAATGCAAATGAGAAGCCATCTTTGAAGAAAAGGACTTCTCAAATATGTTGAGGAAACGGAATTCAAAACCCTTGTTGCTGCTCCCTCCACTGGTCCACAGAGAAAGAAAAGCTACAAAGCTGCAGACCTCATTATACAGCATCTAGGTGACACCGCCTTTGATGCCGTCATAAATCCTGTCAACCAATCAAAACCCTTGCTAATCTGACAATCTATCCTAGACAGATACACATCCCAATCCACTAACAACAGAGGACGCATATGGTTGAATTTCATCCAATAAAACTTTGATGGCAACCTACATACCTACCTACAAGAATGCAGAAAACTCATGAATGAACCAGCTATAGTCAAGCACAAAGTTCCCCAAGACATACTCAGCTACACTTTACTTGCCAAACTAACGGTGAACTTCTACCATGTAGTCAACAGCATTCTTCTCAATGACAGTTTACTCAAAAGTCCTACCCTAGTCCTCAACAAGTTGCGAGAAGTGACCCATCTAGAATCTGCCCGAGCACTCCCCAACTCAACCACACCCATACCAAATCCTCCTGAACAAATAGTATCCACCGCCCTTCTCAAAACAAAAACTCAAAAAGGCCCTAAACATCCATGCTCAAAGGGTCACCACAATCCACTAGCTGAATACCCTGAGTCTTGTTGCTGGCATCTACACCCTCATTGTAGACCCAATGGGAACACTGCCCAAGCTCATCACACTCAACCCATTGAACCAATCACGCCAGCTTCTGATAAACCTGCAGAACCAGCCAATGCCTTCTACTGTTGGAATTTCTGACATCTCTCAATCCTCTTCCTAATACAAATCCCCACTCCGAAGGGCCCCTTTTTCTTTCTCTACACTGTCTCTCAAATGTCACGCACACTTGACGCGCGCTCCGCACTCTATCCCAAAATCCCAAATGTCTACTTGTAAATTCAAGGGATGATTGGGTGTCTGTCACCGCATCCTGCTGTTCTCAACCACCATTTTTGCCTCTCCTCTTTCCAATCTTTCCTTTTTCTTATTTATTGTCCTTACTCGTTTCTGCCTTTCATCACACTCAATGCGTTCCCTCAAACTCTCTCAAACTCACAACCTCGACCTCAAGTCTTCAAACTCATCCTCTACCAGTCTTGTCTGGTAAGACTTCATCTGAATCTCTGGCGGATCTTATATCTTTTGAATCTAATCCTTCTTTCTCTTTTCCTTAGATTCTTGCCTCGTTTACTTTATCTTTCTTCTTTCATCAGCGTTCCTACTCAATTAAACCTCTCTCATCAGCTCCGCGGTGTATTGATGTTTGTTCTTTTCTTCTTGCGTCTTACTTTTCCCTTTTCTTGTTGTTTCCTTACACTGATTGAACTTTTTCTTCAGCCCTCTTAAAATCTTAATCTTTGTCATTTTCTTAGAATCTACCTGAAATCCAACACGGTTAAAAGCCAAAGGCCATCCCAACTAACCCGATTGGACAAATGGAGGGATCAAACACCAATGGATTCCGCCAAATCATTCTCAAGGCTGCTCTCAAGGCCATCCCCATACTCACAGACGAAAATTATTCAATCTGGAAAGACAAAATGACGATTCTTCTAGAACTCAAAGGCGTTAAAGAGGCACTAGAGGACGATTCCAAAAGACTTAGCTCTATGGACAACATGGAAATTCGCGCTATTTTTCTCTCTTGCATCGATTCAGTTACTCACAATAATGTTGTAAACCCATCAAACATTTCATCAGCCAAGCTTTTATGGCAAAGTATCAAGGAACGATTCGCTTCTTCACAAACGGCGAATTGAGCCAGAATCTTTAATGATTCTCTATACCAACAATGCAAACCTGAGGCGATAAATAACTTCATTACCAACACCAAAGTCTTCATGAAGAAAATGATAGATGTGGGCATCAATCTACCCAAGGATATTCTTTCATATCTCATTCTTTTTAAATTTCCTTCATCTTTACAATCTCTCCGTCAGCAAATCATGCACTCGGACAAAAGCATCTTGGTCAACCTAGTACTGAATCACTTGACTCAATTAGAGAATGAATTGAAATCCAAATCCAAGTAAATCAAGACAAATGATACTGCTCTAGTCGTTCCTTGAACTATGAAGAAAACCGTCCCATGCGAATTAAGATGCAAACAAGGCTTCCATAACCCAATGTCTCCCAATCATACAGAGGACAAATGCTGGCATAAACACGAACATCTCGCTCCAGACTGGTGGAAGGAATCGCAAGCCAATTCGCGAGCTCAACTTAACTCTAATTCCAAAGGCAAGGAAGTCGCCCACTACCACGCCCTACTGACCACGTGGATAGAAGAAATTAATCCTGTCAATCAAATCGTACTCAACTCTGGAGCTTCGTGCCATATGTTCAATTCTACCAACTTTTTCAAGGATCTTGATCCTTGCACCAATGGAGACTTTGTAAATACTGGAAAAGAAGGTTCCAGAATATTGATTGAAGGAAAAGGGACTGTTTGTCTCATCTGGAAAAACTCTGTTGTCACTCTAACCAATTGTTTTTATGTTCCCGATCTTTTCATCAACCTCATAAGTCCTGGCGAATTAATATCCTCTAAAGGTTGCTCGCTTGTCTCTTACGGATCTCAATTCAAGCTCTTCTCCAAAAGTTGTCTTGCCTTTTCCGGGTTCATTCAAGGCAATCTCTTTGTCGTAAACACACCTTCTCTCGTAGGAGTCAATCAAAAGTTTTGTCATCTCTCTCAAAAGGAACCTTCAACCAAGAATTTGAAATACATTCACAAATCTCTTGGACACGCTAGTCCTTATCGTTTGAAAAATATCTTTCCAAATCTTTCTGCGAAGGCTATCTCCGAATTTCAATGCGTGGATTGCGTTTTCTCAAAACTTTCAAAATCCTCTTTCAAAAATCAACATTCTCATGCGTCTAAGCCTTTCGAACAACTCCATGTCGATCTCATTGGTCCCATAACTCCCAGCTCCAGAAATCACATGAACTACATCATGTCGATAGTTGACAGCCACTCGGGGTACATATCCGCCATTCCGCTTCAACATAAATCCAATGCAAGTGCACAATTAAAGATCATTCTTAACCACAAGCGCCAAAAACGGAACTGCTTTCCAGTCATGATCTGTACCAATGGTGGAGGAGAGTTTTCCTCAACCAAGTTCAACAAATTCCTCACTTCAAACTCAATACGCCATTTAGTCTTGGAACCCTACCATCACGAGCACAATGGAAAGATCAAAAGGGCCAACAGAACTCTAACAGAATCTATTTGAGCAATTCTTCAAAGCTCCAAGCTTCCTCATAACCTGTGGGCCAAAATTTCCAAAACGGCGTGTCATGCTTTAAATCAAATTCCAAAAGAACCCCATTTCCAATCTCCCTATCAGATCTTTACTAATAAATTGCTAACGCATAGTTACTTTCATCCTGTCGGATCCAAAGTTGTCTAATTGGACAACAAAGTTTCTCGAGGCGAAAAATTCAAGGATTAAGGCCTTACAGGCACTCTTGTGGGTTACAACCCCAATTTTCTTTCCTATCAAATTCTGACCCCTGATAACTCAATTGTCTCATCCAAACACGTAAAAATAATTAAAGATTCCTCTCCCTTCTCTCCTTCAAACTCCTCCTCTTCTCCTAATGCTGACTTTCCTCTCTCAATCAAGTTTGACGACAATCTCCCTTATCCATCTGTTCCTCATTCTTCTATTTCTCTTCCCAACTCTCCAGAGAGACCTCAACTTCCCTCCACTCCTTATCCTTCTCTCAATAACTCTCAACCTGAAGATGTTTCTTCCGATGACTTGTCCAACTTGTCTGAGGATCTGGCTTCTAAGTTAGATCCCAGATATGAACTTTGAGATTGCTCTTCACTGAATGCTGCACTCAGATACAGATACCATCACTATTACGTCCCGCGAACCTACAAACAAGCAAAACAATGCTTCCACTTGACCAGATGGGAAGCTTTGATGGATTCCGAATTAAACGGCATAGAAAATTTAAAGGTGTGGGACGAGTACGATGGACCAGAACCAATTAACGCTCTCAACACCACCTGGGTCTATCGCCTCAAAGACAATTGCCACGGCGATCCCTTGGTCTACAAGAGTCGGTTATGCGTTCAGGGTTTCAATCAAATATATGGTCTTGACTATCTCAACACGTTTTCTCCTACAGGTAAAGCAGCATCTCTCAGAATTGCCCTTCTCTTTGGTCTTTACCATTCTCTTCCCATCAGAAAATTCGACGTCAAAAGCGCCTTCTTACACGCACCTCTCAAGGACAAAGTCATCATCAAAACTCCCAAAGGAAGCAAATGAAAATCAAAATACCTTATCGTCAACAAGTCGCTCTATGGATTGAATCAATCCCTGGCAAATTGGTTCAACACTCTTACGTCCTGGATTAAAGAGCAGGGCTTTCACGAGTCCATTTTGGATCCCTGTTTATACATACACCCCAAGAGCAACTCCGTCCTATTCTTTCACGTTGACAATTTAATTCTCGTTGGCACAGGAGAAAACTTTCAAGATTCCTTTCTCAATCAATTTCCAAACTTGAGCCATCATGAACCTAACATGATCCTTGGTATGAAATACAAGCAAATCAACAACAAAATTCTTCTTTCTCAACCAAAACACATCGATCATGGTCTGGAAGAATTAAAAATGACCAATTGCAAGCCTTCCTCCATTCCTCTTACCGTTAACCCTGGTCTAACTCCGGCATCAGACGATGATCACAAAGAATTTAAATCTTTGAAAATCAACTATTGATTGGCCGTTTTCCTTATGAACTATATAGCCTTCCTCACCCCACCAGACTTGAGTTTTGCAGTGTCTAGTCTTGCTAGATTCTGTGAAAAACCAGGTATGCGTCACTGGAGGGAAGTTAAACAATGTTGGAAGTATTTAAAGGCCACCAAAAACCTAAAACTTACCCTTCAAATCATCACTCCTAGCCCTCGAATTGAATGCTACAGCAATGCTACTTGGAGCAATGACCTCAAAACTCGACGTTCTCAATGAGGCCATCTTTCACTACTCTTTGGGTCTCTTATCTCTTGTAGTAGCTACAGGCAAAGAAATGTTACGCACTCTACAACGGAAGCGGAATGGAATCCACTGGTAGACTCCTTCTTGGAAGCTATCTGGATGAACGATTTAGTGACCGAACTTTGGAAGAAGAAATTTGAACCCAGCCTTCACTACATAGATAAAAAAGGTCTAGAAGATAAACTCAAGAAATTTGGGTGCAAGTTGAAAACACGTCATATAGATATCAAAACCAAAGCCCTACGTGAAGAACTATCCATGGGCAAACTCATTATAAAGCTCATTTCTTCGTCTGAGATGAAAGCTGATGGGCTCACTAAAGCGCTGCCCTATCCCAGTCTATCTCTTCTTCTTAATCTCATCAACCCTTCTTATTCTACAACGTCTTCAGTCATACCAGCCACGCGGGATGTTGGAATTTCTGACATCTCTCAATCCTCTTCCTAATACAAATCCCCTTTTTCTTTCTCTACACTGTCTCTCAAATGTCAAGCACACTTGATGCGCGCTCCGCAATCTATCCCAAAATCCCAAATGTCTACTCGTAAATTCAAGGGATGATTGGGTGTCTGTCACCGCATCCTGCTGTTCTCAACCACCATTTTCGCCTCTCCTCTTTCCAATCTTTCCTTTTTCTTATTTATTTTCCTTACTCGTTTCCGCCTTTCATCACACTCAATGCGTTCACTCGAACTCTCTCAAACTCACGACCTTGACCTCAAGTCTTCAACCTCATCCTCTACCAGTCTTGTCTGGTAAGACTTCATCTGAATCTCTGGCGGATCTTATATCTTTCGAATCTAATCCTTCTTTCTCTTTTCCTTAGATTATTGCCTCTTTTACTTTATCTTTCTTTTTTCGTCAGCGTTCCTACTCAATTAAACCTCTCTCATCAGCTCTGCGGTGTATTGATGTTTGTTCTTTTCTTCTTGCATCTTACTTTTCCTTTTTCTTGTTGTTTCCTTACACTGATTGAACTTTTTCTTCAGCCCTCTTAAAATCTTAATCTTTTTCATTTTCTTAGAATCTACCTGAAATCCAACATCTACAACGCCCAACTTTATCAGAAGGCTGTCATCCCTGACTCTAAGAAGATGAAAGCCCTGCCCCCTGTTCTGGACTCCGGAGCTAGCCATCACATTGTGAACAATCCCAGATATCTCATCACTTCAAAACCAATCAACTTGCAAGTTGGATTAGGTTTGTACTCCTCAGCCCATCAAACTACAGCTATAGGGACCGCCAAACTTGTCAATCACCAGGGTTCTGTAATTGTACTGAAGGATGTCCTGTTAATACCAGATCTGAACAGATTTCTGATTTCACTGGACAGACCTCTGGTGCAAAAATTGAATGTCTCATGATTTTGAAGAAACAGAATCTTGATCAAAATAGACAAGTTCCAGCTTCTTGGCTCAACCGTCAACCATCTACTTGAAATATACGGCACTCAATTTGAGACCACTCCAACTGACTCTGCTATACATCACCTCGCAACTGACAAGTTTGATCCCAAATGGCATCACCAACTTGGTCACCCGGGCACTGCCACCCAGAGACTCCTCTTCCCAACTACTGGTATGACTAGCACCAACTGTGACGTGTGTCAAACCTGGAAGATGACCACCACTCCATTCAACGGCCATTTCAAGGCTGCCAGTCAGCCTTTAGAAATTGTGCACATTGATCTTGTTGGTCCAGTCTCAGTGGAATCAGCCGGTGGTTGTAAGTATTTCCTAACAATAGTAGACCAATACTCCCCCTTCAAGACTGTCTGATTCCTGAAAAACATGAGCAAGGCCCTATCGGCCTTAAAAAAATTTGTATCAGCTTCTGAACGGCGTCTAAATCAAAAATTAATCACCTTAGTCTCAGACAACGGTGGTGAGTTTGCGAGCTCAGATTTTAAAAACTACTGTCAAGAAGCCAGGATTACTCATCATCTCTCACCTCCCTACACCCCCCAACAAAACGGCTTAGTACAACAAGAAAATAGAACTATCATAGAGAAGGCCAGATGCCTTTTAAGCCACAGAAAACTGCCTCCTTGTTATTTGGCAGAGGCCATCAAAAATGCCACCGACCTACTTAACCTCCTGCCGTTAATATCCAATCACAAACTCATCCCCTACGCAGTCTGGTTCAACGCATAGTTCAACTACGACATGCTCAGACCTTTTGGATGCACCTTGTTTGTCCACATTCCAAAATCAAATCGTGACTTCAAACTGAGTGTCTCTGGCTTCAAGGGAATCATGCTGGGCTACAGCAACCAATTTTCATCCTACAAAATTCTCAATCCCATCAATGGTAAATTCCACATCACTGCAAATGCAAGATTCAATGAAACCAAGTTTGGAGGAAACGTGTCAACTCATTCCACATTTTGGCACTTCTCTGATTCTCCCGGTGATTCAGTTCTCCTATCCAAGAATTTGGGCCCTGACCCAACTATCAATCCTGATCCTTCCTTATCCAAGTCCATCACCAACAGGCCTAACATTGAAGACATCCGCAAAGCTCGCCCAAGTGAAGTAAGCACTGACAATATAGTAATATACCCCAGGCGTGAAGGTTCTCAACTGTACCTGGCTGTAAACTACTCAGATCCGGTCACTCTAGACAAAGCCTTGAATGAAAAATTCAGGCTCAAATGGATAGAAGCAATGAACCAAGAGCTCCTCAAATTGGAATCATACAACGTGTGGCAAGAGAAATTCATCAACCTTGACTCTAAAGCAATCAAGAATGTCTGGGCTTTTTGTACCAACCGTAATGCCAACAACAAGATAACTGAATTTAAGGCACAACTTTGTGTAAAAGGATTCAACCAATGGGAAGGAGTAAATTTTGAGAGCGTCTTTGCCCCCACAGGTGACAAGACATCTCTCCGCTTACTGACCACTTACGCAGCTCAGAACAACCTGCTGTTCCACCAACTTGACATAAAATCTTCTTTTCTAAATGCTCCACTCAAGGAAGACATATTCATCATCCCACCGGCTAATGTTCCCACATCACCAGGCAAGACTCTCAAGCTCAAGAAAGCACTTTAAGGATTGAAACAAGCCACTATGGCTTGGTATCAGACTCTGAGTTCTTGGTTAATTAGTGTGGGTTTTCAGCAAAGTGAGGCGGATAACTGTGTCTTCTTTTCAGACAACACCTGGCTGTACATCCATGTAGATGACATTACCATCTTCAGCAAGGATCCATCAAAATTCAAGAAGCAGATTGAGTCTTGATTCAAAATCAAGTACCTAGGCCAAGCTTCAA
Source organism: Puccinia polysora (assembly GCA_025617555.3). NCBI lineage: Eukaryota > Fungi > Basidiomycota > Pucciniomycetes > Pucciniales > Pucciniaceae > Puccinia > Puccinia polysora. The sequence goes on from CM062644.1 coordinate 10,685,424, forward strand.
TGCTCCTTGGCATCAATGTTGACGTCACTACGGACGGCTTCAAACTATCTCAGTCAACCTACATCAAGTTGTTGGTCAGCAAATATAACCTCCCTAATCACAAAGAACACTCAACTCCTTTCAAACCAAATGGAAAGCTCCAAGTTTCCACGACTGAAGATCACAAGGAATTTCTGAAAACCAGCCACAATTACAGAAAGACCATCAGTGAATTACTGTATATCAGTTGCAACACAAGAACCAACATCACTTTTGCTACAAATTATCTGTCACAGTTCCTCACAAAGCCCAACAACACTCACTAAAATGCTGCTCTAAAGGTGATAAACTATCTCAAATACACAAGCACAACAGGGCTCAACTATCAAAAGTTCAAGACGTCCGAGGAACTAGTTGCATACATAGATTCCAATTGGGCGACTTGTCCTCAAACCCTTCAATCGATCTCTGGACTTTTGGTTACTTGGAAGGGGAATATAATAATCACCTGGAAGTCAAAAAAGCAGCCAAAAATCTCCCTCTCAACCACCAAATCTGAATACAAATCCGTAGGAGATGGGGTGAAAGAAGTACTCTGGCTAACTACCCTCCTGTCCGAGTTCATCGGATTCAAGCCACTCAAGCCTACCCCCATCCTTGAAGACAACAAAGGTTGCATCAAGCTTGCACTTCAGCAAGCCAATCACTCCTCCTTCCGGACCAAAAACATTGACATCCGCCACCATTTTATCAGAGAGGAACTTGAAAAAGGTACCATTAGTCTGCAAGAGGTCTCATTGCAAAGTAACCACGCTGATTTCTTGACAAAACCGGTATTGATACAGATACTAGAGACATGCCTGAGTGCTATAAACGTTTTCTGAACATGAACCTGTGAGATGGGGTGGCTGTTGAATCTCTGATATATTTATCATCTCTCAGTTTCATTAATCTACCTCCTCAGTCCTTTATTTTATTCTTGAAGAACTATGTTCTTTATTTCTTTGAAGAAATAATATATTTAAAACCAGAAGACCTAGAACAGTAGGTTAGACAATCTGACAATATGTATATATGTATATTCAGTAAAGCAGGAAGAGAAAGTTCATACCCAAGCTGAAAAACATGAGAGATGAGACACAACACTAAAGGTAAGATGAAAAGGTTCCAAGACAATAGCTACTCCACACACACTCCTATATTAGAAGAAGACTTGAGAAAAAAGAGATGACTGAGGAATAGAGTTAGAGAATCATCAGGCTAAGAGATAAAGAAATCCATCGTCGCAACAAATTACTCTAGGTCCACTCCAATGACCAAAACCTTCTGCTCAGTGTACTTGTTACGAATTGATTGATGTCTTGAGGATACTTGAGGGAAGAAAGAAAGAAGATTTTGTATAGAAAGGAGGAAAGAGTTCGTCGCTACAGAAAGAAGATTTTGTGTAGAAAGGAGGAAAGAGTTCGTCGCAACTGAGAATTGATGCTTAAAGATCTCTGTTGACTAGGCGTAATGAATATTCAGATAGGCAGTCCAACCTAATGCGCGCGCACTCAGAGAATGGTGAAGTGACCAGGGTGGGTGCGCGCCATGGAGTTTAGAAAATCAAAGGAAACAGAAAGAAAAGAAATGAAGAAGGAAAAATAAAATGATAGAAAATAAAATGATCTAAATAAAAACAAAAAATAAAAGGCGTGAAGATCCAATTATTCCAACACCCCCCCATAATTCAGTGCGATGGAAGACTGAAACATCTTGAAGTCAACAGGTGAAGAGCTTTTTTGCTGGCCAGCTTTGTGAGTGAGTCGGCAACCATCTTGTCAGTGGGAATGAGCTTGATGCCAATATTTCCGGCCGCGGATTGCTCGCGCAACCACTTCATCTTCATGTCAATGTACTTATTTTTTGAATTTGAGCCAAAATGATGAATCTTATTAACTAGCCCTTTGTTTTCCACATAAAAGATAGTGGGTTTGATATCCAGTTGCCTCCAAAGATTGCAAATGACGGAATGAATCCAGAGAGATTCCTGTGTCCTGTTGGTCAGTGAGTTCAGTTCCGCTTTGGTTCAGGAGAGAGTTATATTGGCCTGTTTCTGGCTCTTCCAAGCAACTGGAGTGTTTCTCCAGAACAACCCATAACCGGTCTGAGACTTTTGACTGTAAGGGTTGTCAGCCCAGGTTGAGTTGGTATAAACCGTGAGAGAGTCTGGAACAATCAAACTTTGATTCAGTGTGAGAGAAAGAGACAAAGTACCTGCTAGATACTTCTACACCTGAAGCAGTTCCTTCCAGTGTGATAACCCAGGCTTTTGATTGAATTGCGACAGGATGGATGAAGCTGCCGCTATGTCCGGTCGTGTGCGACAGGCGAGATAATTCAATAGCCCGGTGTACTTTCTGAAGTTGACTCCCAGTTTTTCAAATTCGGATGAATTGCTTTGAGAGGCTGGAGAGAGTTTAATACCCGGCGTCATAGGAGTGAGAACGGGCTTGCAGTAGGTTAGCTTCAACTCTTCCAAGGTTTTCAGAATGAGCTTCTGTTGATTCAGCGTGATTGAGTCTTCTTTCTGGGAAAACTCCATTCCAAGGATTGTGTCAGGTTGGTGTGCTGCTGATCTAGGGAACTTCCTTAGAAAATTTTCCTCAAACCACTCCACTTCCCCACTGACAACAAGATTGTCTACATGGAAAAACATGGAGGAGCGTTGGTTTTTATGAATATACAGACAAGGATCAGCATCAGATTGACCGTAACCAATTTCTTCCAGCCAGCTTGTAAGGGTTTTGTACCAATTCAACGGAGCCTGTCGTAAACCGTAAAGTGATTTTCTGAGCTTGAGAAAACGCAAGGTCCTGTGATTTTCCTTGGGTTTGAGAATGTAGATATCTTCTTCCAAGGGGGCAAAGAGAAAGGCCGCCTTAACATCAAACTGTCTAATTTCAAGATTAAGATTGAGTCCACTCAGGAGGAGTAGAATAAGGGTAGTAAGCTTCCCTGTTGGAGCGTATGTGTCACCGCAATCAATCCCGGGGGTTTGAAGGTTCCCCATGATACATAAGCGTGATTTCTGTGTTTCAGGAGTTAAACTAGTGGCCGGTTTAATTTTATCCACCCACATTGTTCTTAAGTAATGTTTGGGTTCTTCATCCACGTCTTCCCACACTACTTGTGATTCAATCTCCTTGAGTTCAAGTTGCCTTTCGGAAGAATAGTAGTATTTCCCATCACTTGCAATAGTGCTATAAGAGTATTTTTGCAGCTTAACAGATGAAATCCGCTCACGCAAGTTATAACTGGATGAAGCGGACTCTTTGATTGGTTGTTCTTCAACTGTATTGGCGGGATCTGCGCCTGGGCTTCTAACAACAGTGGATGGCGACTCATCATGAAGAGGTAGGTTTGCCGGAACTGGGAGGATTTCACTAGCGTCTTTGGAAACTGATGACATTACCGTATTGGATTCAACCAACCAGTCACCAACTGTCACATCATTCTTGAATATCTTCGGATTTGTGTCAAATTCTAGCAGGGTAATGTGTTTTGTATCAATAATTTTGTCGTCACCTGTCAGTATTTTGTAAGACAGAAGATCATCATTGTAACCTATCAATCTTCCAATGAGTCTACGAGGCTCCAGCTTGGAACAGGATGGTCTGTCTTTGAGGATATAGCTGACGGGGTTACCTAAGGGATGGAAGTAATCAATACTCAGTGATTTCCCTTTGAACAATTCATACGGAGATTTTCATGATTTATGCGACGGTATCTGATTGAGAGCAAGAGCGCATGACTTAATTAACACGTTCCAGTGACGCTTGTTGATTTGCAAGTCATACAATGCCGTTCTAAGAGATTCAAGTATCCGGCAATTTAATTGTTCTGCAAGTCCATTCTGCTGTGGAGAGTACGCGTCTGAGAAGGTTTGTTTAATGTATCTAACCTTGCAGTAAGATGAAAGAGAGTTATTCCAAAACTCTGTTCCTCGATAAGAGTAAAGTATCATAGGAGTGTAGTTGAATCTCTTGGATTTGACTTTGATAAGATATTTGAGGGTGCTTGCAACTTCACTCTTGTTTTTGATAGGTATAACGGTAAAGAAATGTGTGCAACTGTCTACTACAGTTAAGAAATAGGAATCTCCATTCACACTCAAAGCGTGGATGGGTCCTACCAGATTGCAGTTTAGCTCTTGGAAAGGTCTCTCCGCGCGCATATGCTTATTGTTGAAAGGAGATTGACTTATCTTGCTGATTGCGCAAGCTTCACAAGTTGAAGGTTTTTTGACTGGTATTCCCAGTTTCTGTTGGATCCATCCATAGCTTGTGTGCCCAAGAGATTTGTGTAGAATCTTGTCTCCACTAAGGAATGACACTTTATCATGATTGAACTCTTGGAAGCATGACAGTGGTATATTGCATTTATAAAATCCTACTTTTCTCCAGTTGGTTTTCTGTATTACAAGATTGTTCTTTCTGAATTTGACTACAAAATTGTCAAGTATAAGAGAAAGCATGGATAGAAGATTTGCCATTGAATCCGGCAAAAACAGCACGTTAGATATGAAAACTTCCCGCCCATCATCATCCAGCAGTTTTACGGTACCAGTTCCTTCATAAGCAAGCACGTTCCTTCCCAAAGTTGTTGTGATCAAACCGTTCACCAATTGGTCTAAATCGGAGAAAAGTTTGAGGTCAGACATGATGTGTCTTGAGGATCCTGAATCAACTATAAATTCATCAGATGAAGGAAATAAGCTCGTGTGAAAAGAGCTGACTGAAGTCCCTTTGCCAGTAGTCTCTGAGCCTCCCTTCTTTTTCCTGGGAAAAGAAGGCTTCAAGTGGGGATAGAGTTTCTAGCACCTGCCTTCCGGGTGTGAAGCCTTGGGATTATGCCATTTTTCATTGCATGGCTTTAAGGTGGAGCTAAAGAACAAGGCTGAATTTCCTCTTTCTTCTCGTTTGTCTGAAATCTCGGCTTTTTTCAGGAACTTGTTATTGTTGAACATTTGCAAGTGATTGAGTACTTGATTGGGAGTGATTTTTGTTGGAATGGGTGATTTTCTGGATAACGGGGTCCATGCTTGATGGCAATTTTTCTAGAAATAAGTAAGCTAAAATGTTGGTAGGAAGATCAATACCTACTTCATGTAAACAAGACATTTCTGTTAAAGTATTGTTGATGAAACCCATGATATTTGAGTAGGAGAAAGGAGTCCGCAAGAACTCTTTGAAAATTCTGGCCCAATTAGATGCATGATTTGAGGCAAAGTACTCGCTGATGTCTGCCCAAATCAGATGAGCATCTTTCTTGTTATTGGCTGTGATGACATTGGCTTGAACTGTTGTGTTGAGTTTGGACGTGAGGATAGTTTGTATTCTTACGTTTTCACTCTGACTGAGTCCAATGGGATTTCTGTTTGCGTCCCTTTTCTGTCTTGTGAGTTTGGCGTAGAGAGCCTCTTGTAAGTCCATCATTTCAACCACACAATTTTGCCATATCAAGTAATTATCTTGGGTTAATAAGGGAATAGCTTCAATCGCCGTTTCAAGTATGGTTTCTGTGAGAGAATCCGTCATTGTTGAGTTTTCTGGTTTGTTGATTGCAGTTTCAACTGTTAATTGTGAAAAACTATGTTCTTGATTTCTCTGAAAAAATAATAGATTTCAAACCAGAAGACCTAGAACAGTAGGTTAGACAATCTGACAATATTTATATATGTATATTCAGTAAAGCAGGAAGAGAAAGTTCATACCCAAGCTGAATAAGATGAGAGATGAGCCACAACACTAAAGGTAAGATGAAAAGGTTCCAAGACAATAGCTACTCCACACACACTCCTATATTAGAAGAAGACTTGAGAAAAAAGAGATGACTGAGGAATAGAGTTAGAGAATCATCAGGCTAAGAGATAAAGAAATCCATCGTTTCACCAAATTACTCTAGGTCCACTCCAATGACCAAAACCTTCTGCTCAGTGTACTCGTTACGACTTGATTGATGTCTTGAGGATACTTGAGGGAAGAAAGAAAGAAGATTTTTTATAGAAAGGAGGAAAGAGTTTGTTGCAAAAGAAAGAAGATTTTGTGTAGAAAGGAGGAAAGAGTTTGTTGCAACTGAGAATTGATGCTTAAAGACCTCTGTTGACTAAGTGTAATGAATATGCAGATAGGCAGTCCAACCTAACACGCGCGCACTCAGAGAATGGTGAAGTGAGCAGGGTGGGTGCGCGCCATGGAGTTTAGAAAATCAAAGGAAACAGAAAGAAAGGAAATGAAGAAATAAAAATAAAATGATAGAAAAGAAAATGATCTAAATAAAAATAAAAAATAAAAGGCGTAAAGATCCAATTATTCCAACAATTCTTTCCTTTCATTTATAATTTTATTCTTTCCTTTTATTTTCACATTTATGTGTGCTAGAGAAGTTATCAGGTCCCTGCGCGCGTTCCTTCATCTCTCACAAGCACGCACCAGTGCTGATACTTCAGTTTGGATTACTCCTCAGACACTACCGGCGTCCTGACTCGCGCACTCTTCCTTCCTCTTTCCTCACACAACTACGTTGGTTCTGTCATAGGATTGAGGGTGCTTCAAGTCCGGTAAGCTTCTTTCTTAAACTCTTTCTATCTGAATCTTCTTGATCTAACTATTGTTGACTCTAAATAAGTTTGAGTCAGGGTTTTCCATTGTCAATGTTATTTCCTATTCCTTTTAAGGATCTTCTGCAGCCTCACCTCGTCAAATCCTGGTTTTAGTTGCCTCTAACCTTATCAGTTTAGACGTATCCTCTAAGACTCTTCTCAACCATTTTTCTTCCTGTGAAGCTGCTGAGTAAGCTCTATACTCAGCCTCTGTTGATGAGAGACTTATTGCAGACACCTTCTTGGAAATCCATGACACCAGATTCTTACCTAAGAAGAATACAAAACCACTTGTTGATTCACTAGTGTTAACATCTGCCCAACTTGCATTGGAATAATCAACCAAATCAAAGTTTGCTGAATTTGTAAACAACAGTCCCAGACTGTGATTTCCTTTAAGATACCTCATAACTCTCTTAAACGCTGACCAATGCATTATGCTTGGCTTCTCTTAGTGTTGCAACAAGACACCAATTTCAAAAGCAATATTGGGCCTTGTAAACTTCCCCAAATAATTAAGCAATCCAATAGCTGACCTGTAGTTGTTCACACATTGAACAAACTCCAGATACTCCTCATTGGTAGACTTCTCTAAAAAAGTGTTTGACTGCATGGGAGTGCCAAACTCCTTTGCATCCTCTAAGCCACATTGCTTAAGAAGAGCTGCCATGTAATGGCTCTGTTCTAACTTAATACCATTCTTGCTCATACTGACTTTCATTCCTAGCACCTGTTGTGCCAGACTAAGATCTTTTATCTTGAATTCCTTTTTGAGTGTCTCCATGAATCTCTCTTTACCATTTCCAATAATGATAATGTCATCAACCAATACAAAAAAAATTGCATTCTTTCTTACAAAAAGACAAGGGTCGGACTCAGACTTCTGGAAACCAATCTGTATCAGTTTCTCACTCATAGTATTATACCACGATCTAGCTGCTTGCTTCAATCCCTAAAGGGATCTACACAGCTTGAGGAAATATTGCCCTTTATCTGCTGAAAGAAAACTTCTAACACAGATTTTCTTCATGGTTTCTGGTTTAGTCTCTACTAAAAATTCATGAAAACCATCAGGGATCAACATATAAACAGTCTCCTCATCTCCAAGTTTTGCATTCAAGTATGCTGTTACAAAATCAGCTTGTCTGATTTCTTCACCCAACTCAACTTCCAGAGAAATGATGTACCTGAAGGTGGACAGCCTTCCTGTTGTTGAGAAAGTTTCTTGGTAATCAATACCCTCTGTCTGCTTGAAACCCTGTGCAACAAATCTAGCTTTGAATCTTTTCAAAATTCCATTTGTGTCAAAATTCTTGTTTAACAAAAATCTAGACCCTACAATGGTCTTTCCTTTTGGAGCAGAATCCCCCTTAACCACTTCATAGACACTATTATTTTCTAGAGAATCAAATTCCTCAAAAATAGCACTCTTCCAGTTGGCTCTCTCATCAGAATTCATAGCTTGGCCAAAGCTATTTGGGTTAACCCTGTTACCAATTCCTGAACTTAACTCCAGGACTTCATTGAGCCTACACTGTTCCTGAAATGTATCTTCCTCATATCCTGCGGCAGCATAATGGGACTTCCATTCCCTGTACCTATCAACTGGTACTCTAACCCTAAAACTCCTTCTTACTAGAGGTGGAGGCACATCAGGTTCTGAACTAATGGACTCCCCTGAAGTGGGCACTGAACCCTCTGGTGGCACATCTGCCATCTCTTCATCTTCTGGAACCACATGTTCCTCAGCCTTTGCTGGTGAAATAGGTGCTAATTCTATCTCTTTCTGTGACTTATTCACAAGAACTTCTTCACTCCTTTTGAGTGGAAAGGTACTTTCATCAAATTTTACATCCCTACTACGGATAAACTTTCTTGTCCCTGGACAATAGATCCTAGACAATTTACTCATTGAATCATAGCCTACAAGTGCCCCTGTTCTTGCTCTAGGGTCTAATTTTCCAACCATCTCATCATGGTGGACGCTATAATACACCAAGCAACCAATTGTTCTTAGGCGTGATGTTTTGAGGTACAAATTCCAAAACTGATAATGAGGACTCTTCCCATTAAAACTTACAATTTTATGAAACTGACTGACTGTACACATCAACTCAGCCCATAAGAACTTTGGTATACCAGATTGAGACGTAATATTTCTGACATTTTGCAGTAAATTCCTATTCATTCTCTCAACTATTCCATTATTTTGTGGAGCACTTGCAGTAGTGACTTTATGAATGATACCATAATCTTTCAATAACCTCTCAAAATCTTTACTCAACAAATTCACCACCTCCATCAGTGATTACCCTCTAGATCTCCTTCATTAGACCATTCTGTTTCCAGACTTTGAAGATTACAGAAACCTCCTCGGTGGTCTGATCCTTAGATCAAATTGGTTTAACCCAAACATAATTAGTTACAGTATCAACTAAATTGATGAAGTATCTTGCCCCACCAAGGGACTCCAGTGTGAATGGCCCTGCCAAATAAATGGAAAATTCCTTTCTAGGAACATCAGTGTGATCTCTACTCTTTGAGAACACATTTCTAGTCTTAGCCCCTAAATTACAACTCTCACAGTTGCTTTCCTTTACCTTATGGCCACTTCTTTTTTGAGCAACAGTGCTCAAAGCTGAGATTTTGAACAAGCTTTCACACAAAAGCTTGTTCCAAACCTGTCCACTAAGAACAGCTCTCCCATTCATATGAATAAAAAACTTATCTTCTTTAAGATAAAAAATCTGGAAACCTTTTTTCCACAACACTCCAAGGGACACAAGGTTATAAGGCAACTCTGGTACATAGAACAATTTCTCAAAAGAAATTTTGAAACCCAAGTTATTTGCAAGAATAATTTTTCCAATTCCTTTGATCTGAATTTTTCTGCCTTTCTGATCAATATTTACAACTCCATCATAATCACTAAGATTTGAAAATCAATTTGGTTCAAAGAAAATATGATCAGTATGGCAAGAATCAATCAAAACAAGGACATCCTCCTTCAATCCTCCTAATAGGAAAAAAGCTTTATCAGTAACTGATAAGTTCTCATCTTTGAGTTTTAGATTACTCACTTTGTAATCAATCAAGTCCATTTCTTGATCCTCAGCAATTTTGGCCTTCTTGTTGGTACCTTCTCCCCCAACAACCATTTCCATTGGACCATCAAACACCACCATTGCAAGGTTTTCAGTAGTGAGATTGACCTCCTCTTTATTCTCTTTTGACTTCTTCCTCTTCTTGGCCTCCTTGCAATCCTTAGCATAATGCCCCTTATTCTGACAATTATAGCATAAGACCTTGAAAAAAACCTTTTTTGCCTTCTTGCAAGATTTTCCAGTCTTTTCAAAAAGGGCTTTTCCTGTCAGCTCTCTGATACCAAGAACCTTGCAGTCCTTTAGCTACAGATAGTGATAAAAATACTGGAATAATAATGATAATAATTATTCCAAAAATAAATACTTAGAAGCTCAAATAAATGATATAATAAGAGCATTTGCAAGGTTTAATTGGTTTGGTAATAAATGGTTTTCGATATAATATAAAAGAGGGGCCACAGTATTATACTACTGGGTATCTTTACAGACTAGCAACCTCTCTTCAAGGGGCCTCCTTAGGCAGTTTAAGAACCTTGGAATGAAGATGGGTGCCTTAGAAAGGACTTATTCCACTAATGGCTGGGCGCAACAGTGCAAATGGCCAAGAAAGGAAGGGTAACACTCACTCTGAGTACTTTACCATGAGAATCCCAAAATAATTGGAAGGGTTTCAGAGCAGATGGGGTGGATTGCTTGACTAAACTTCAAGGGTTGATTGGTTAATAAGAATAAATAATACTACTACAGACTAAGTCATAAATCACTTGCTTATCTTTATATAAGCACTTGATCAACAATGACACTGTTTCTGATTGATAATAATAATTCCTGGTAAACTTGATTAACTGATCTGGAATAATGGATCCAAAGAGATCTGTATAAATACCTTTTTGGGGTGATTTTGAGCTTCTCAGGACACGTAGAGAGGGTTCTGCTCGTGGGCTGAGGCTGGCAAGCCAGTCAGGGCACGATTGAAACGTCCACTTGGTGCTGTCAATCAGCTGTCCTTATATCTTCTGGATTTCTGTACTATTTTAGCCACAGGATCTGTTAATCTGTTATGGCGTAAATTTGATCATTCTGTACTCATCCTTCATTTTTACTATTGGTATTGCTCCAAAGCGGGCAAATGTGGATGTTTACTGATTTCCTATCATCTGCTGATCACGTAGATAATTTTTAATAATTTTTATGAACACTCCTTGTAGAGTTTTGTGTCCTTCAAAGATCAGAGTCAATGATTTACGTGGTAATACTTGATCTTTTATTTATTATTAAAAAAATTTCTAAACTTAATTTTTATTAATTTTATTTAAGTTTTGATCTTTATAGACTATTACTAATGCATATTTTAACTTGTTACATATGCTAGGCAACTCTAACTAGGTTGTAGCTCTTCTGAGCGGTACCTGGTTGTCAGATTAGTCACAATGGATCCAGACGCGGGCAATCAGTCAGTACAGATGCGTGCGGGGTAGGATCCGCTGTGTGCGTGGAAGAATCAGCTGCGCGCGGGTCTCTAGTACGCGGGAATCTGCTACTACAAGTACGTAGGGATATGTAATGATGCGGGGCTGCGCGCGGGAATTTTGACATAACACATTTTGGCATGTAACTCCTAAAATATACACAAAACCTCAATTCTGAGTGAACTTTAGGTTTAAACCCTATACGTGATAACACGTGTGAAATATTAGTATGGCCAAAAAGTTCCATACTGGTGATGTGATTTTTAGCACTTTTCTTTTTAATCATTTTAAAAATGTAAGGACTTGGAATTCAAGGGTGGGGTCAGTGAGTGACCCTACCTAATTTGGGTGAGGAATCCATTTATTTAATAATATTTATGGATTTCTCACTCCTTATTTTTTTAATTGAGATATTCTTATTTTTCATAGTTTTGTGTTGCTATTGACAGGTTGCTCTGTACATAGTAGCAAGCTGACAGTTCCAGAACCTACCTTCATCTTGAACTGAAGATCATCCCTTTCAATCCTTTTCAGCACATCCTCCTCCCCAGGAAAAGGATCCAATTGAGAAATAATCTTGACTAAAGAATCAAACTCCTTTGGTATCTTCTGAAGGATTAAGAGTGACAAACACTCAGGATCCATGTTAAGTCCTGATGAGTTAAACTTGGCTATGCTAGACCTAGCCTCTGCTACAAAATGTTTAAAATTTGAATATTGTAACTTAAACAGTTTATTGAAAGCTATACCCTTCTGGTGAACAGAATCACCAGCATACTTGGACTTAAGCAATTTCCAAAGGATTCTTCCCCTCCTTCTCTCATCTTCCCTAAATGTATTTGCAACCCATGTCACATGATTCTCATCAAGATGCCTAAGGATGAGACAATAAGACTTTTTTTCCACCTCTGAACTGATCAAAGTGTCATCTGCATCCATTATCTCCCAATAACAGATGTTGTCCAGCTCACTATCCATAAGGACAGCCCAAGCATTATAATTCTGACTGCTCAGAACTATCTTGGTGGAGCTAACATCAGGGATATAGGAAATGTTCTTGGAAAACTTGAGGTCTTTGAGGTTCTCCAGAGTAAGGTAAAAGGGTCTAGATGGCTTGGAAGTAATGATGATGTTGGTACTGATAATGTGTTATAACTATGGCCAGCAATTAGATTACAAAAATGATCATTATTTAAAGCAAAAGAAATTCTGGACACCTTGTGTCAATAATTGCTTGATGGGCTCTCACAATAAGGCAACACGCTGGATGATATTGTTGATTGATTTGATTGGATGATGAATGGATGGAAAACAAAAGGGAGAAGATCTCCTTAATACAAAAGATTGGCCTCTTGTGAGCCAATGATACAACAAGCCAAAAGGCAAATTTTACGCCCCAAAAGAGCTCTACAGGCTCTACAGGCCTTGTTACTTGGTTTTGGCTACATCAGCCCACATGGCACCAGTCCCTGTACCGTTACAACCAGCCTATTCCAGTTTATTCTGGCTTTTCCACCTCAATGGAGCTGAACCAGCCCTTGTGCTGTTCAATCCCTGGTCTGGTTTCCTATTACAACCGGTCCTATTGCCTCACACACTGGCTGGTTGCCTCATGCAACCAGCCCCTGGCCATACAAATGGCCAGGTGGGACCCAGGAAACACCTAGGTCCGGTCTCAGACTCACATGGGGGGGGGGGTGTGACCAGCAGACATGCTGTCCTCCTCCTCTTTCTCTCAGATCCCTGGAGGGGGAGGTCAAATCCCCCTACCAGGGGCCCTTGGGGTTGATACCCCCAGGGTGTTGTCAATGGAAGTGGGCTGGGGGTGGTCAAATCCCCTCAGCGCCTTTGCTCCTCCCCCTTGGTAAAGGGGGGGGGGGAGAGTATCCCTGGCCTCTGTGTTGCTTCAATGGTGGAGGGGTGGTTAGGTCCCCCCCACCGCTGGTTGCTTTGTTGCAACCAGCCTTGTCATCCCCTGGGCAAGGGGGTGATGAAATCCCCCCTTCCCTGACCGACCGCCTTGTTGCGGTCGGTTGCTGGCTGGTTCAACCCAGCCGGCCACCCCCTCCCCCTTGCAATAACAAGCAAAGGGAGGGGGAGGGAGCCGGGGCTTCTGGCCCTTGCTCCTGCAGCGGTGGTTGCCGTTTGCAACTGGCCAGGCCCGCACGGCGTTGCACCGCGCGGGATCCCTCAGCCGCCGCGACAGCCCCACGTGGGCCAAACCAAGGGATACAAGGGGCCCCAGGCGGGCTGGGGCGGGGGAAGCGACCCCAAGCGGGCTGCAACACAGGCGGCGGCCCCAATGGGCCGCCCCAAGCCCAAAACCTGAGACAAAAACACTTTGGCAGGCCAGCCCGTCTGGCCAAGTATGTCCAAAATAAACCTTGGGCCCAATTATTCCCACATAAGCCCATCTGGCTGGATTTTCCCATATCCACCACCAGGCCCGTTAGGGCCCGTGTACTAATGAGCCTGTTTCACACGTTTTGAGGCCAGTTTCCCCAAATCAGTGACATCCACACAGGCCCATATGGTCCGTGTGAGTGTCCAATGCACAGGAGAGGCCCATATGTGCATCCCATTTGGATGACACTTATACGTAGCACATGCGTAAGTGCATACATATTTTAACATTTTCAACAAATTAGCCTTGAAGAGACTTTTTGACATAATCACCTCTGTTATTGGTTAAAAAAGTTCTTACTTTGGATTCTATTGCCTCTTGGAGGTCTAACTGAAATCTTGTAAGTCATTTATGGCCTGGTCTTTAGTGAAGAGGAAAGAGGCTGCCTTGAAGCTGGAAAAGTGATCAACTATTGTGAGGAAATACTTGCAGCCCCCATTCAATTGAGTTGGAAAAGGGCCTACAAAGTTGGTGTGTAAGGTGTGAAGACATCAAGTAACAGGCTTGAAATGACTATTGAAGGGAGTGGTGGTCAACTTGCAGGTGGGTCATATTTCACAGTGTCCCTGGGGTGTGCTTTTAGGAAGAAGAAGTTTAAGCGTTTTATCTCTGGGGTGTCCTAATTGGATGTGCCATACATTTTCTTGAGGCTCATTGAGGTGGATCCATCCTACAGGGTTGCTTTGGAAGCTGATCCCCCAGAGCTCAACTAGGTGATTCATGGCAGTACCAAAAAATGAGATGTTTTCCGGGGTGATTTCATATCAAGAGTGTCCAATCTGGTGAATAGTGGCTGATTTTTGGGTTATCCTGGGGAGAAACAAAAGAAACCTGTTGAGGCTAGGAACTAAAACAACTTCATTGAGTTTGACAGGAATTATGAGGTTATTGACAAGTGTGGAAGAACCAATTGCAGAGGCAAGAAGACTAGATCCTTTGTTTCTGGTTCTGATTTGTATGTGAGTGGGCCTGGAATCAAAGAGAAATTCTGGTAAATTGAAAATGTTATGAGTAGCATTGGATTCTAGCACTGGCAGCAGGGAGTTTGTGGATTGAAAGGGGATCAAGTAGAGCTGGGAATTGAGGTGGGCTTTAGGAGATTCTGATTCAGGCATGAAGCCGCTCTCAGAATCCTTGGTAGCTGATTGGTGATAAAATTGGGTCCTAGGTTTGGCATAATCTGGGAGCAATTCTGGGTTTAGGTGCCAGAAGCTTTGTTCTGGGTGGCCTGATAGTGGATTTTGCTTTCATTTCTAACATGGGTGTTAAAAATGATTTTTTAATCCAAAAACTAAAAAAAATTCTTGACATTTTTCAGTAATATTTCCTGGTGCTACACCTTCCCAAAGGTGTAGCCTTGATTTTCATGTTGAGTAAGAATTTGTTTTCATATTAATTAAGTTGAGGAGTGAACAGATGTTCTGGATGTTAATGAATTATGTTTCATGAATAGTGGGTTTTATTTTTGAAATATGCCATTCCCATGAAACAGACCAGTTTTAAATATACCAGTTAAGGGGTATGTGTATTTCAGAAAACTCCCATTTGCTGTGATGGAGTGGGGATGTTGGTTTTAAGATTGGTGATTTGAAGAAGTGGATGGATGTTTTTTTAATTTTTATGGATGATAATTCATAAATGTGGGATTTGATTTTTTTTTAATAAAACTTTTACATGAAAGCTGTCATTTTGAATTCCACCATTTCATTGGTCTCTGTATTTTCAACAGCTTCCATTTTTATGACATGTTCCATGACCAAAAAAAAAGCAGGTTCCTCAAAGAAAATTTGCTAACTTTGATACACCAAAAATGTAATAAATAATAAATAATAAATAATAAATAATAAATAATAAATAATAAATAATAAATAATAAATAATAAATAATAAATAATAAATAATAAATAATAAATAATAAATAATAAATAATAAATAATAAATAATAAATAATAAATAATAAATAATAAATAATAAATAATAAATAATAAATAATAAATAATAAATAATAAATAATAAATAATAAATAATAAATAATAAATAATAAATAATAAATAATAAATAATAAATAATAAATAATAAATAATAAATAATAAATAATAAATAATAAATAATAAATAATAAATAATAAATAATAAATAATAAATAATAAATAATAAATAATAAATAATAAATAATAAATAATAAATAATAAATAATAAATAATAAATAATAAATAATAAATAATAAATAATAAATAATAAATAATAAATAATAAATAATAAATAATAAATAATAAATAATAAATAATAAATAATAAATAATAAATAATAAATAATAAATAATAAATAATAAATAATAAATAATAAATAATAAATAATAAATAATAAATAATAAATAATAAATAATAAATAATAAATAATAAATAATAAATAATAAATAATAAATAATAAATAATAAATAATAAATAATAAATAGCTACTTGAACCGCACCCTCAACCCAGATGTGAAGGAGAGATCAGCCGATCATCATAGGTTTTGGAAGGATCTTTACTCTCATCTCTCTATCTCTCAGTCAAAGGGTTAACAGTTGCACTCAGGGTTTACCAATGCAAGGGATCAAAACTTCCAAACTTGGGAACCATTAAAGGGGAAGTACTCTTCTGAATTTGAAAGCGCTAAAGGGTGAATTTGGCAAGCAGTGGTTGGTTTCTGCAAGCTACTAGGTGGAGAAGTTTGAAAAACTAGACGTCTGGGAGCCCATTAAACTGCACCCTGGAATGAAGGTGCTAGGTATGCAGTGGGTCCTGGCCAACAAGTTGGACAAAGAAGGCCAACTCATCAAGCAACGTTCACGCCTGGTGGGAATTTTTTCAACCAATGGATGGGGCAAGACGTTCATGATACTTATGCGCCAATGGCCAGCCTGAACGTTCTGCGTCTGCTCATCTCTCTGGGGTTGAACATAGATCTACCAATGGCCACGTTTGATGTTAGTTCAGCTTACCTGTACAGTCCAATTGAGGAGGAACTTTATTTTCAACCACCTACAGAGGTTAGGCCGGAATGGAAAGGATTAGTAATGCGCCTCAAGAAAGCGGTATACAGAACTAAGCAGGAGGCAAGGTGTTGGTGGACATTCTTTCACAAGATGATGTCTGGGCTTGGTTTTGTAGTGCAGGAGCTGAAGCCATCTATCTATCTTATGAAGAAAGGAGAGGAATTTGCAATTTTCTGGATGCACATCAATGATGGCTTTGTTGTGGCATCCAATAAAGATCTTCTGGTTGTACTGCACCAAGGCATGGAGCAACCTGTAAAACTGAAATGGCAATTGAGGACAACAAAGATTGTTGGTATTGCCATGAATCACACAATTGACACTGTGGCCCTGTCTCAACATGCGCTGACCAACCAGGTCATCAAGGACTACAAACGTATAGCCAACCCAAAGCAAATTTCACTGCCTGAGGGGCCCATTGTCAAAAATGAAGGGGACCCAGTCAATGCAGAAACATTTAAACATATTATTGGATCCCTGATGTATCTTGCCGCTGGGAAAAGACCTGAGTTATTCTACCCAGTTAATCTCTCGGCTAGGTTCACTAGCTCACCATCCCCTTCCCATTGGGATGCTCTTGACTGGTTAATTGACTACCTCAACTACACTGGATTGACTGCCCTAGCTTTTGGGAAAGGGACACCAGGTTTGGACCTTTGGAGTGATGCGACTTGGTGTGGTGAGCACAAGCGATTGACCTCAGGGCACGTTATCAAGTACTATGGCAACCCCATTACTTGGGGGTCAAAGAGACAAAACATTGTTGCGTTTTCTATGTGTGCTGCGGAGTTCATTGCACTCTTGGATGGCACTAAACAATTGGCTTACCTGAATTATCTGCTATCTGATCTGGCGCGCCCCAAAATTTCCATATTCTGCAATAAAAAAGCCGCCGTACAGATTGCTGGCAACAATGCATCAAAGAAGAAGACCAAGTGTCAGCTTGCTACTATTGCAGAGCAATCTGCAACAGTAACAGAAATAACATAATAATAATAATAATACAATTAACCTCAGAAGGAGTAGAAAAACCATGAATATTATTGCAAAAATGGATTTTCCACCCAAAATTAGGTGGGGTCACTCACTGACCCCACCCTTGAAATCCAACTCCTTATTTTTTTAAATAATTAAGGAAAGAAAGACCAAAATACCACAGCACCACTATTGAACTTTTTTTTCCAATTAAATATTTCACACGTATTTTCACGTATAGGTTTCACACCTAAAATTCAGTCAGAATTGAGGTTTTTTGTATATTTTAGGAGTTACGGACGGAAATGTGTTCTGTCACAATTCCCGCACGCAGCCCCGGCAGCCAATTCACCCGCGTGCGGCTGAGATACAGCTTTTTCACTCCATCAAAGTCGTATAGGCAGTTATGGGCCTCTGACAAGCATGCAGCCGTGGGACTACAGGTTGACAAAGTGACAGGTGGCCTGAGAAACTTAGGTACCGCGTAAACATGTTACAACCCACACAGTAAAATTCTACATATGTAATAAATTTTCCCATGGAAAGTAGATAGTCTAAAAGTACATAAAACTATATAAAAATATTTAAATAACCTTTATATGTTGTCTTTTTGATGTTCAAATTCTGTAACTAACAAATTTAGTTACCTTATTGCTATCTTACTGTTTTGATTATCTCATTACCCATGGCTTAGGCCCCCTCTGGAGCTCTCTAGTTGTCTCTAACCTGCTGCCTTAGGCCCCCTTTGGGGTTCTCTAGTTGTCCATAAATACTGGTCCTTCCCTTGGACCATGAACAAAAATCATCTGATTACCAGAAAACTAAACCGGAGTGTCACTTCCTCCTCTTCAGATCAGTTCCACTTGACTATACAAGTACTTTCCCTCTTTCCTTGGCTCTTTTTAGCCTTATCAATACATTTCATTTGGATCTTCAGTAGCCTACCAGACTCCTTCCTTCTCCAAATAACCTTGCTTCTCATACTAAACTCTTCATGGTTAAAAGCCAAAACTCATCCCGCCAAGCCATCTGGTCAACTTCATTGTTCCAACTGGTTGTGTCACCGCAAATCTCATCAATCCAACACTTCTCCTTATTGTCATCCCTCCGCTCCAATATCCCTTCTTCTTCCTCTCCCATTCATCTTGTCTCCTCTCCTCCGCTTCAACCCAGCACCCCTCAGCCTCCTTCCTCCCCTTGGGTTTCTTTCTCCAATTCTTCTCTCTGACAACCTCTTCTCTTTCTCTCCTTATCAAGCCACCACTACTACTTACCACTCTTGACATCTACTTGCATCCAACATCCCATCCCATCCCATCCTCATCATCCTCAATCTAACCATTGCTAGGTTTTACAAGAAGGCGGCCAAGAATGGTAGAAAGGCTTATTTGCTTGGCTACTCTTCAGCCCTCCACAATGTTCATGCTCACCTACAGGCTGCACTCAATCAATCCCAACTGCATCATTCCGAGAAATCAATGGCCTCCATAATTGAACGAGTGATGGATTACATTCAAAGACGTCAAAAAGCCCTTCGCGCCAAATCACAGGAACCAAACAAAGAGAAAAACTCCAACGCTCCAGTCGCCCCCCCTTGGATTGCTCATTGTCGAGCAGTCACACCCTCATCATCATCTCCTCATACGCTCTCACCCACCTACTCTCAAGCGCAAACAATTGAATTCTCTCAAAGATCTCAAGAACCATCCTTGACTGTGGCTCAAGCCAAACCTTGTCCTCCGACTACCACCTCACCTTGTCGTACAATCCCCACACCGTTCCTCAATGCTTCCGGGCAATCATCACCTCCTCTACCATTGAACAAACCAAGCTCTGATTCCAGTCCTCAAACCATTGATCCTTGTCCATCGGCAGCCATCATCCCCAGTCCACCAATCAACCTAACCTTTAGCTCCTTTGCCGCCAGTCCATTCCTTCAACACTATCCGCCACAATCCAGTGGTCCCCTGCTTACAAACCACAGATTTACAACCCGTCGCCATCATCACTATCATCGTGGGACCGGCCCCAATGGTACTTGTAAGGGGGGGAAGATCAAGGAACGTGCCAGTGGAATTGACCAATTGATTGGCGTTGCAGCATTAGGGTCCAGTGGACTCTTACAGGGTTACTCTCATTACGCTTCCAGTAACACTTCTTCTTCATCAACCGAGTCAAAGTCACTTGGATTGTACGGAAACAAACAGAGGTTCCCTGTTGATTCAACTCTGTCTATCCATGATTCCAACACTTCATCAATCTTGTTGACCCCACCACCTTTGAGGATTACCCGACGAACAAACTTGAATAGGTCTCTTCCCACTTTGTTGGATCCGTCTGATCATCCAAATTTGAACCTGCCATCCCTGTCCTTCTTCCACATCTTCCGCTTCTTCCCTCAGCTCGCTCTCCCTCTCTATCCTACGCTCTCACTCCCCTATTATCTGCCCAATTTCTCAATCATCTCCTTCCCTAGCAATCTCGCACCTCTCTTGAGATCCACTTGAATGGCAATCAATTTCTCGGGGATTTGCTGATACTGTCCTCAAACCCCAATTTCTCACCGCTTCCATTGCTATCCGCTTCCCGTCAATTCAGTCTTTCAACCATCATCAATCTCTGTCCATCATCTATTCCATAAACTCCCAAACAATTGCTTGGCCCATCTTCCTTCAGATCCTACCTTTACTTGTTGTTCAACAACCCAGTTGCTTCTTCAACGCCTTCTGCAACCTTGATTGCTGCTCACCTCAACCTTTGCGCGCTCACTCTCTCAACCTTGCCTGCAATCTCAATTGCTACTCATCTCTTGCTCCGCTCTTCATTCATCAATAAAATCTCCATCATTCCAAAGGGGTGGTCCATTCATTTGGCCTGGCCTGTCACCCTAACCATTCTTCCATTGCTCCACCCGCTACTTCTTTCCTCATTTCATCTCCTCCATCTTGTTTGCTCCACCTGCTACTATATCACCCATTGCTACATCTCCATCTGAACCGCTCCACCCGCTACCTCAACCACCACTTGCTCACTCCCATACATCTCATTTGCTTCACCTGCTACTTCTTTACTTGCTCCATCTCCAACATCAATACACCCATAATCCATCCGATTCAATCATCATTCCATTCACCAACCATATAAACAACCAATACTCATCAACCTAACCAATCAAACTCAACAACATATCAACCTCCCTTCCATCCAGTATTGAACAGGCTGGTGTGTTGGGATCCTTTCCTCATTTTGTTCAATACTGTCTCTATATCTCCAGCTCCCCACCCTCTATCTTTAATATATCCACATTCCTTATCATGCTATACTGTCATCCACCACCATTATCCTATAACTTTCACCACTCCATTCCAACTTCATCTCTAAAACCATCATCATCACCATCACCATTACCATTATCATCACCATTACCATCACCATCACCATTACCATCACCATCACCATCACCATCACCATCATCATCATATCATTCTCACCCATTAAGCTAGGAAACTATGCCTGAGTTCCTTGTTGCTCCTCTTAAAATAGCCTACCATTCCCCATATCAAGCTAGGCAACTATGCCTGAGGTCCTTGTTGCTCCTCTTGAGATACGCTATCATTTCTCCATCTCATATCCTGACAAGGTGGTATCTTGTCATATATTACTCAACTCTCATATCTCTATCATTCTCATATTCTCCTCTCATTTCTCATGAATCTCTGGAATGTTTGCTGGTCTTAAATTGGTTCCTAAATTTTTCAGTTAAGGTGGTGTGTTGTCTTTTTGATGTTCAAATTCTGTAACTAACAAATTTAGTTACCTTATTGCTATCTTACTGTTTTCATTATCTCATTACCCATGTCTTAGGCCCCCTCTGGGGCTCTCTAGTTGTCTCTAACCTGCTTCCTCAGGCCCCCTTTGGGGTTCTCTAGTTGTCCATAAATACTGGTCCTTCCCTTGGACCATGAACAAAAATCATCTGATTACCAGAAAACTAAACCGGAGTGTCCCTTCCTCCTCTTCAGATCAGTTCCACTTGACTATACAAGTACTTTCCCTCTTTCCTTGGATCTTTGTAGCCTTATCAATACATCTCATTTGGCTCTTCAGTAGCCTACCATACTCCTTCGTTCTCCAAATAACCTTGCTTCTCATACTAAACTCTTCATTATATGTATTTTTTACTAAATATAATTCAAAGTACCAAGAATTTCAACAATAAAACAATGACAACTTCTTAAAATATATTAAAATACTGTAATATACTATTATGAGAATTTCTAGAAATCAATATTTTTGTGAAATACTAAGAAAACTCATGATGTAAAAATATACATGAATACCCATGACTTATATTTTTAGTAATTATTTTATTAAATCAACTGAAAATTGAAAATAAGGAGTAAAATCAATATCATGACTTTAATCCATTGATTTAATACATAATGAGAGCTCACCTGACATCAGAACGTCCATAGGAATGTCTATTAAAAAAAATTATCAACTCACTGGGAATATTTACTAAGGATAATTAATTAAATAATACATAAAAAGGACAGATTAGTGTTATTCACACATCCAAACATCAATCATAAAGTAGAATAATTCCCATACCCTGTGGAATAAGATGCTACCCGTGCTACAGAACCAAGAAAATGTGACAGGCTACCATTGATTACCCTGATAGCCTCAGTGTCTGCCCCTTTGAGCCCCTGTACCCCTCAGAAGGAAAATATTGGGATCCCAAAAGCTATAAATAAAGATCTCTTTTGAGGATATTGAGTAGAAGAGACCCAGTTATATTTACATCAAGACACCGTGCCAAGGTAATCAAATACTTATAAGAGATAAGTAAGTGATTTATGGCTTAGTCTGATTAATAATATCAGTCCTCAACCTTTTTTTATCAATTTAAACTGCTGAATAACCTTATAATCCCAGTATACAGGTTTAACCCATCAGTGCCCATACCCAAACAGATACCCTAAGGATTTAATAATATACCAGTGAGTTTTATTATCCTTCCTCTGTCGTGGAAGCTTGGCTAAAAACCCCTGCCACTCTACCGTGTATTTTATATGCACATTATATTTGGGAAAAATATCCTTTAAACTAAAGATCCCAAAGTAACCAGGACTATGTGTTTTCATACTGAAATCCCTGAAGAGAGGTGTTGAAGATCCCTGATATAATTGTGGCCCCTCTATAAAAATATTTTATAATCAATTTATCTATATTGATTTATAACAATAAAACATAACCAAACCAATTAACCTTGCAATAAGCTTTATCCAAATATTTTACAATTTTTTTCTGCATTTATTAAATAATATATTTATTATTTATTCTACCACCTCTGGTAGCTAAATGATAGCAAGGGTCTTGGCATCCAGGAGGCTGACATCAAGTATTTCTCCAGAGCATTTTACTTTCTCAACAACTTCATACAACAGCACAATGTCAACCTTCAGTGGACCAGCACCCACCCCCAAAAAGCAGACTAGATGAAAAAAGGTTGGGGCCCTAACAAGATTGCTCACTTTCTAACCAACCTAAACATCAAGCCGGTAAAATTTCCAAAACACGTGGGCGGGTGTAAAGGTATGTATATAAACGTTTTGCAAATTGGATAAAACCATACTTACAACTAGACACATAACACAGATTATAAACATAATCTATTTAATATGCTAGTAGATCAAAACCATCATGTATATAAACCAGTCAACCCGCTGATCCAAAGAGGCCTCTCTTCATCAGAGTTCAAGTCTAACTTTGGCAGAGGGTGAGCTTACACCGTGGCATTGGTGATCTGGGCAGGTAAGTAATACAATTATTGGAGTTTGAGTCTATCTGTGGCAGCGGGTGAGCTTACAACATGGCATTGGGGATTTGGGAAGATCACTTAGAAAATATAAATAATAACACCACCAACCCTACCTGCCAGACTCCTGGATTCCAAGACCCTTGCTATCCTTTAGTTACCAGAGGTGATAGAATAAATAATAAATATATTATTTAATAAATGCAGCAAAAATCCGTAAAATATTTTGATAAAGCTTATTGCAAGGTTAATTGGTTTGGTTATGGTTTATTGTTAAAAATCAATAGGAATAAATTGATTATTAAATATTTTTATAGAGGGGCCTTGATTAAATTGGGGATCTTTAAAACCTCTCTTCAGGGATTTCAGTATGAAAACACGTAGTCCTGGTTACTTTAGGCTCTTTAGTTTAAAGGATATTTTGCCCAAAGATAATATGTATATAAAATACACAGTGGAGTGGCAGGGCTTTGTAACCAAGCTGCCACAACAGAGAAAGGATAATTAAATCACTGGTATATTATTAAATACTTTGGGTATCTGTTTGGGACATGTACTGATGGGTTAAACCTGTATACTTGGGTTATAAGGTTGTTCAGCATTTTTAATTGATATAAAGGGATTGAGGACGGATATTATTAATCAGACTAAGCCATAAATCACTTACTTATCTCTTAAAAGTACTTGATTACCTTGGCAGGGTGTCTGGATATAAATATAACTGGGTCTCTGACCATCAATATCCTCAAAATAGCTCTTTATTTGTAGCTTTTGGAGTCCCAATATTGTCCTTCTGAGGGGTACAGGGGCTCAAAGGGCCCAACACTGAGGCTAGAAGGGTTACCAGTGGTAGCCTGTCACGTTTTCTTGGTGCTTTAGCACGGGTAGCATCTAATTCCTTGGGGTATGGGAATTATTCTACTTTATAATTGATATTAGGATGTGTGAATAACACTAATCTGTCCTATTTATGTATTATTTAATTAATTATCCTTAGTAAATTTTCCCAGTAAGTTAATAATTATTTTAATAGACATTCATACGGAAATTCTGATGTCAGGTGAGTTCTCATTATGCATTAAATATTTGGAGTAAAGTCATGATATTGATTTTACTCCTTATTTTCGAGTTTCAGTTGATTTACTAAAATAATTACTTAAAAATATAATTCATGAGAATTCATGTAATATTTTTACATCATTAGTTTTCTTAGTATGTCACGAAAATAGTGATGTCTAGAAATTCTCTTAATAGTATATTAAAGTATTTTAATATATTTTTAGAAGTTGTCATTTTCTTATTTTCGACATTCTTGGTACTTTGAATTATATTTTATAAAAAATACGTATAAGGTTTATTTAATTATTTTTATATAATATTATGTACTTTTAGACCATCTTCTATCCACAGGGACATTTATTACATATGGAGAATGTTCCCGTGTGGGTTGTAGCATGTTTACGCAGTACCTAAGCTTCTCAGGACGCCTGTCACTTTTTCAACCCGTAGTCCCGCGGCTGCGTACTTGTCAGAGGCCCAGGGCTGCGTACTTGTCAGAGGCCTGGGGCTGCATACTTTTCAGAGTTCTGGGGCTGCGTACACAACCTTGACGGAGTGACAGGGCTGTATCTCAGCCGCGCGCGGGTGCATTGGCTGCCGCGGCTGCGTGCAGGAGTTGTGACATAACACATTTCCTTCCATAACTCCTAAAATATACACAACACCTCAATTCTGACTGAATTTTAGGGGTGAAACCTATACTTGACAATGTGTGTGAAATATTTAATTGGCAAAAAAAGTTCAATAGTGGTGCCGTGGTATTTTGGTCTTTCTTTCCTTAATTATTGAAAAATATAAGGAGTTGGATTTCAAGCGTGGGGTCAGTGAGTGACCCTAACTAATTTTGGGTTGAAAATCCATTTCTGTAATGACATTTATGGTTTTCCTACTCCTTCTTAGTTTATTTTTTTATTATTATTTTTCTGTTATTTCTATTACTTTTGCAGCTTGCTCTGCAATAGTAGCAAGCTGACACTACCTGGGATCAAGCAAAATTTTCATGCATTTGGGTGTGGGTTAAGAAGAGTAACCCGCATTCATTTGCGTGGTTGCGGGACCAAGTCCCCCCATTGACTGTGTTACCTCTTCCCCATGGCTCTCCCAGGCTCCCAGAACTTCTTTACCGGGGGTAAATCCCTTGCCTCTTGTTTCTATTATATTTAATTGGGAATAGGATCTGCACAATCATCCTACGCCATGGTATCAGCTCAACCCACTGTCAAATCTTGGAATTCAAATCTGATGATCTATTACTAACCTGCACAATCACCCAACACCACGGGATCAGCTCTGTTGGGATTATCATTAATCCCACAGATTTCTTTATTTCCTTTCTATACTTCCTTGTCTGTATCCCTTTCTTATCCTTCTTTATTTTCTTTATCTTACTCATTCTTCTGTGACACACTCCAAGAAACCCCTACTCAGTCTTTCCAGTTACCATCTCAAACACGCGGCTGTAATTATTTTATTCATCATGTACTCATGTCTCTTCATATGTCACTCAGTCTGTGACACTGCTGTCACTGTGTATACCTGAGGACAGATCTCAAGATTGGTGGAAGTATTTCTTTTCCTCATCCTTCTACCATTCTCCTATTCTGCTTTTCCTCAGGTATGGTCTGTTTTCTAAATCAATTTCTCCCTTTCATTTCTGACTGACTCCTATGAAATTGATCCTTCTACCATTCTCCTATTCTGATTTTCCTCAGTGCCCAACAAGCTCAACCCACTTCCAAATCTCAACCTTCAACTCTGATGAGGAAAAGTTCTGTTTGATTAGCGGTTTGGACAAGTTTATATATACATGAAGATTTTTCTGTTAATTTACATGAATAGTTTATGCATATTATTTCTTCTTTTATCAACTTGTGGTTTTTATCTGGTAATTTGTAATTTGTATATAACCTATTCTTTAAACCCCCTCCACATGGTTTAAAAATTGTACTGCCCTTACCTTTAAGTTTTCAAGAGCTTGTGCCATCTTGTTTGGTTATATGCACTTAGTGAAGATGTCAGCCTGCTTGTTGTGAGTGCTTGTCCAGTTCAATGCGTCCTTCTGATTACGGACAAAATTTTTAACAAAAAAAAGCGCAAGACAAGTACTTGGTGCAATTCTTGGAGGAGTTGTTGCCAGCAATGAGGATTGCAGATTGATTGTTGCAGAAGAGAGAGATGGATGGTTTAAAATCTAATTTCTCCAGGATTATTAAAATTTAGGAAAGCTGTTGAGTCCCTTCAGAGAGCGCCACATATTCTGCGGCACACGTGGACAAGCCTACAAACTTTTTCCTAGTTGATCCCCATGCAACTGGGTTCCCAAAATATTTGATGAGATGGCCAGAGGTGGATTGCTCATGTTCACCACCCCAGTTGGCATTTCTCCACAGTTCAAGGCGGGGCTGATTCTTCTCAAAGAAAATTTGCTTATCATTGGTTAACCATAGTTAGCCAATTAACCAGTCAAGGGCATCCCAATGCTCCCGCAATGGAAAATTATCAAACTTCAACAGCAATTTGACAGGGTAAGAGAGGTCATGGTCTTGTCCCTGCTGCAAGTTCCATGAGCAAGTCAATATAGTGCTTGAACTTGTTGGGATAAACAGTTTCCAAGATTTTGATAAACATGGATGATTCAGGCAAGTTGCTGCATTTCAAGTGTGAAGTACTCAGATATTCCTTGAGGATCTGGTTGGTAAGTGTTTGTTGACTTAGAAATATTGATTCACCACTCCATCTCAGCACTATTCCTACAATCTTTTTTGGATTTTCATTCCATTTCAACTTGATCTTGCGTTCCATCCCATTGCAAAGGGAAGCAAGTAGTTTAGGTGATGAGGCAACTACAAAACCATCATCTACATGCATCCAGACTATTATAAATCCAGCTTTTCTTCTCAGGAAATAAAAGGAAGGTTCAATTTCCCGATTCTCAAAACCAAGCCTAGACATGATCCCTTGGAAAAACTTCAACCAGAACCTAGCAGCCTGCTTGATGCCGTAGAAAGCCTTCTTCAACATCACCACAAGAGCTTTCCACTCAGGTCAGAAAGCCACAGGCGGTTGGGCGTACAGTTCCTTCTTGATAGGGCTATATAGGTAAGTGGAGCTGACATCAAAAGATGTCATTGGGAGGCTCATGTTCAGACTAATTGAGATAAGGACTCAAAGGATGTTTAAACTTGCAGTTGGGGCGTATGTTTTGTTGCAGTCCTTGCCCATCCGCTGATTGAAGCCCTTGACAACCAGCCTCAATTGCCCCTCTGTCAGGTTGCCATTCTTGTCTAGCTTGTGGGCCAAAACCCATTGCATCCCCAGGACCCTCATGCCTGGGTGGGGTTTGACAGGTTCCCAAATGTCAAGTTCATCAAACTTATTGACCTCATACGTTGCAGAAGCCAACCATTCCTTTCCAAACTTGCCTTTCAGTGCTTCAGGAAGAGATTGCAGTAAGGAGTGGTGGGTTTGGACTGGCATAGATTGCACAAACTAGTGGTCAGCCCACGCAATTTCATCTGTACATTCTTCACCAAGTTGCAACGTGAGTTGCTTGATAATAAAATCAATGCCGCCTTTATTTATTTCAGGTTTAACCTCTGCCGCTTGGAAGTCTGGGAACACTGCCAATGTGGAGTGAATAACACACCGTTCAGTTGGGGACCAAAAAAGCCATCCAGCCCCTGCCGCTGGATACAAAAGGAAACGGAAAAATTGACCCCTATTGGCTAGTTTCAACTTCCTCTGTTCTTTAGGGATGTGCACTATGGCCCTAGCACCAAAGGGATAGAGACTGTTGGGGTCAAAATTCACGCCTAACAACATAGTGACCGGGAAGGAAGATCCCGTCCTTGAATTTTGAAATTTGGATGTGGGGGTAGGTAGCCCTGAGATAGGCATAGCTCCAAAACTGGTTGGCCATCTGGCTGCCGTTTAACATGGTCCGCGCAACATCTCCAATAGTCCTATTTTCTTTCTTGGCTTCACCATTTTTCTGAGGATTGAAAGGTGCAACAGGGGCAAGGCATATACCAATTCACTCCAACTTTGTACGTAAGGGACCAATTTACTCTGCTGCATTGTCAGACCTGACATACAAGGTTACCTTTCCAACGGTGTTTGGGAGATGTTCAATCCAACTGACAATCTTCTGGGGTACTTTTCTACAAGATTGTAAGGCAGCCCCAGTCTTGTAAATTGTGGTGTGGTCTTTGAAAGTGAGCCAAAATTGGGCACCATTGAGATCTTTCTCAAAAGGGCCAACAACACCTGTGACACACAGCTGTAATGGCTCTTCCCTTGGTATGTTTGACCCTACACCCAGAGATGGTTTATTGATTTATTTGGATAAGGAATATCTCTTGCAAAAATACTTTTTCCAGCTCCCTTTTAGTTTTTTAGGGAAATGTAGCTGGAGGAACTTCTTGAAAACTGCTTCAAAGGCATGTCCCAGCCACTAATTCCAATTTTAGGAATCCATCATTGGTTTCTGAGTGATTTGCAGACAAATCACATTGTCAAGCCGCTGTGTTACCCAGCAAAAATTTCTAAATACAGTTTCAAATTTCATATAAGACAGATCAACCAACAACAGTTCTGTTCCCTTGTGTTCAAGCCTCCAACCATCAGTAACAAGCCTTCCAGTGGACATTATGGTACCGCTAACACCCCCGCAAAAATACAGATCATCAATTTTCAATGTCCCCATCCATGTTGGGATCCTGAGACTTCCAACAGAATAAACAATTTCCAAGTTAGAAGGAACAGCCATTGTTAATGCAATTGGGACTTTCAGGCGCCGCGTTGTAGTGAAAAAATTTGATTTGCCACTCACATGGGCTGTTGCTCCTGAGTCAAGTAATACCTCCCCTTCATTAATGGCCTCAAGATCAAACTGACAGATGCGCGTACTTGAATATGTGGCAAAGTTGGTTTTGGAGGGCATTAGATACTGCAAAGTGGGATCCGTGTGATTTTCAGGTGGCGGCGGTATAACGCCCAAGCAAACATGTTCCCAAAAGTCATTGCACTCAGCATACCAATGCCTATTCCTCTTGCAATAATGACAACTATAGCCAAACTTCCTCAGTAGGGAGTTGTTGGGTTCCCTCCCCTTAAGCTGAGTTGCCTTGTCAATAGATAGTTTTGCTGGGTTAGGGACAGAGTTGAGCTGAGTCTGCTGCAGGATTCTCCTAGCTGGTGGGATGTACTTGCAAGCAGGCCAATTGGTGATGTCTTGAATGTTCATTTTGACATCAGATGGGATATTGCCAACAGTATTGGTCATACGTGATTTCAACTTGTTTGCGCAAGATTAGGTTGTTGTGGAGACCTTGGTGAAACTAGGGGGAGTGGTGGAATCATTTAATCCTTGGCCAATGGTGTATTCAAAATTATTTTGGTCAATGCCCAAAGGGGCTGTCACGCTTGCCTGAAGACATGAACCATAGAATTCATCCAACAACATGTTGACCCTTCCAAGGTCAGCAACAATCTTGTGCCAATTTGCCACCCACACATCATCTGAACCCGTTCTGTTGTTGATTTCACTGAAGAAAAGGTTGAAAATTGATAGCTGATGTTTTCAATCAGTCTAGCTGCACTGCTTCTTGATAAGCTCAATGAGGAATTGGGCATCCTCCGCACCGGAAACCTCAACTAAGCTGAGCAGGGTGTTGTCAATTTTATTCCTGATTAGGATCACCAACGTCTCCCTGTGATCTTGTCCAAGTTGCAAAAAGGCATTGGGATTGGCAAGAAAGGTACTTTCACGCCTCAAGGCTCCACGTAAAGTCCTGTGATGGCAGACTCCCATTGAGAATAGTTTGAACCATCAAAAGCCAGAATGACCTTTTTGTTAAAATATGTATGCACTTACTCATGTGCTACTTATAAGTGTAATCCAAATGGGATTCACATATGGACCTCTCCCGCCCATTGGACACTCACACAGTCCATACAGGCCTGTGTGGATGTCACAGATTTGGGGAAACTGGCCTCAAAACGTGTGAAACAGGCCTATTGGTACACGGGCCCTAACAGGCCCAGTGAGGTATATGGTAAAATACAGCCAGATGGGCTTGTATGGGCATAATTGGGCCCAAGTTTTATTTTGGACCTACTGGGCCAGAAGTGCCGGCCCGCCAAAGTATGTTTTACTTGATTTTTGGGCTTAGGGTGGCCCATTGGGGCCGCCGCCTTTGTCGCAGCCCGGTGGGGCTGCCGCCCATGTCGCTTGGGGCTGCTGTTTTTGCTTACGGCCCATTTATTTGGGGCTGCTTTTTTTGCTTAAATCCCGTTTATGGGGCCCAACGGCCTGCGCAGGGCCGTTGTAGGGGGCAGGGGGACTCAAAATGGAGCTCCCCACCCCGATTGTGGATGTTGAGCCCATTGCAGCTCCTGCGCTGGGGGGCGGCCATGGGGCTGGAGGCCCTGGCTCCTCCCCCTCCCCTTGCTTGCCATTGCAACGAAGAGGGGATGGCTGGATGGATGGAATCAGCCAGCAACCGGTCATGGTGGGGGGGACTTGATCACCCCCCACCAAAAGGGGTGGCTAGGCCGGTTGCATTGAGGCAACCAGCGGTGGGGGGGAATTGAACACCCCCCAACATCAAAGGGGCCCTCTCCTCCCCCTTTACCAAGGGGGAGGAGCAATGGGCTGGAGGGGACCTGACCACCCTGCGTCCCACCTACAATAGCAACACCCTTGGGGTATTGATCCCCAGGGCCCCTGGTTGGGGGATATGACTTCCCCCTCCAAGGATCTGTGAGAAAGAGGGGGGGACAGCATGTCTGCTGGTCACCCCCCCCCCCCAAGTGTGTCTGAGACAGGACCCAGGTGTGTCCTGGGTCCCTCCTGGACATTTGTATGGCCAGGGGCTGGTTTCATGAGGGACCAGCCAGCGTGTGAGGTGAAAAAAAACCAGGGATTGAACAGAAAAGGGGCTGGTTCAGCCCTTTAACAGTGGAAAAACCAGAAATAACTGGAATAGGCTGGTTGTAAGGGTACAGGGACTGATGCCATGTGGGCTGATGTAGCCCAAACCAAGTAACAAGGCCTGCAGAGCCTGTAGAGCTCTTTTGGGGCGGAAAATTTGCCTTTTGGCTTGTTGTATCATGGGCTCAAAAGAGGCCAATCTTTTTTACTTAAGGAGCTCTTTTCCCTGCTGTTTTCCATCATTCATCCATCATCTAATTGAATTCATCACCAATATCATCCACCGTATTTCCCCATTGTGAGATCCCATCAGCAATTATTGACACGAGGTGTCCAGCATTTCTTTTGCTTTAAATAATTCTCATTTTCCTAAGCTAATTGCTGGCCATGGTTATAACACTTCTGTGGATTTATAGAGTTATGGAATGTTACTTGGTCTTCTATGAATTTCCATCTTATTGTATTCAGAACATTCAAAATGTTGTTGGAGGAACCCCTAAGATGGGGTGCCTGATTTTCTTTGGAGAGTTAAATCCTAGATTGGAGGCCGTTGATGACATCAAGAAGGGACTCAATTGACAATTTTTGCTGATTGCCCATGCTTGGTTGTTCTGGGACAAACCTACCGCTTGCCACTGAATATAAAGATGATTTCCTGATTTATTTTGTTGACTTGTCTCTGACTCATTGCTATCTAATAGTATCCATGGAAAAATTCCATCCACCCACCAGTGGCTTAGTCAATGGCCTACTGGAAGTCAATCAGTGAGGTTGAGGAGATGACAACGGCTAGTTGGCTGGTGTAAGACTCCAAACGGTCCTAAGCTGCAGGCAGTTCTGTGGAGGGGGAAGGTGCTGTTTAGGCTGCCCTCCTAAGAGTTACAATGATATTTAAACATAACCAGAATCAAGTTCCAGGAACTTGTAAATAAGGAATCAATGTAAGGGATGATTTTGGGAATAGTTGATAGCAATGGAATCAACACTGATGGTGGAGGGAAAGAC
Organism: Puccinia polysora; assembly: GCA_025617555.3. Taxonomy (NCBI): domain Eukaryota; kingdom Fungi; phylum Basidiomycota; class Pucciniomycetes; order Pucciniales; family Pucciniaceae; genus Puccinia; species Puccinia polysora. Next base: position 10,717,853 of record CM062644.1, read on the forward strand.
TTGCACAAAATAAGTCAAAGTTCTGTTCAGAGTTCCATGGAACCAGGCAGTTGTAAGAAACAATTCCCACAAGCTAATAGCTCTGGTTGTAAGCATAAGATTATGAAAGATCAACTCAATCCCAACCAACCTCCAGGTTCTCAATGAACCTGCCCAACTTGCTGCAATCATGCGCTTGAAGGGTACCAGATAACTGTGGGTGGCTGTACAAAACAAAGGCAATTTTTTTGTGAAGCTCTAGAAGCAAAGCAATAACATATTCAAACAAGAATAATCCAACACTTCTCAAGGTACTCAAGAGTAGCGTGGCCAAACTCAACTTCAAAGAATAAAGGGAGGTTTAAAAATCCAGGTTTTAAGCTTAATAAGACCTCTTCAATGAATTGTGATTGGCTGCAGAAAGATGATCAGGAAGGATCAAGACCAGTATGGTCGGAAAAAGGGATCAAGGACTGGTATAAAACACTCAAGCATTCCAGCAGACAGAATTCTCTTCAAACAGCAAGGCTATGGTTGGTGATAAGGAACAGGGTCACATATGTATTGATCAAAGATTTTATTATGGAGGCTCAAAGGATCAAGCGGAAATCATGGATATACCCAGGATGAGGATTGGGATCAAAGTACCATGATAACAGGGGGGAAATACACACACTCCCATGGATGATTGGAAAAAGGCAGGGGAGAGCCCCTCCTTTAGGTCTGTAGACTTTTTACAAGAGATATTTACAGATAGAGCAAAAAAAAAGTTTTTTTCTTTTTTTTTTGAGGATGGTCATGAGAAAAAAAAAGAAAAAAACAAACAGCTCAAAAAAAAAGAAGAATTGAATCATGGATGACAGGAATGAGAAGACCCCGGCCTGTGCAAATGATGGGCGCAGGCAGGAGATTAGCAAGTGAGAGGCCCGGGGACATGCTGACGGGCACAGGCAACAGCCAAGACCGGCGGGGGCAGTGGACAAGCCTCATGGGAGACCAGTGAGCTAGGAGGTGTATCAAGGGGTGGTCACTGAGAGCGGTGCAAAGGTTCTGAAAACCACAAGCAACGCTTGCAGTCATTGGTAAATGGATCTGGCCAAGGATGAGAGGGATTGATCTGAGAGGACAGGAAAAAAATCAAATTGGATGGCTTGAGGGGTACCTTGGATGGAACAGCCAAACTTTTGGAAGGGACAAGGGTTCAGGTTGAGTGAATCGGGGGCCCTTTTGCGATTGAAGCATTGGCTTGGTTGATGGAGGTTGGATGGAAGGTTGACGTATCAGTTGTTAGAAGTGAACGGATGTGGTCACCAATGACTGCAAGCAATGCTTGCGGTCATTGGTTGATGGAAGAAATCGATAGGAGTTGATTGATGAGGACAATGATGATGATGATTGGGGTCAATGGCTGCTTGCGCACGGGTTTGGAAAAAAAAAAGAAAAAAAATAACTGAAGGATGAGGAGTGAAGCAAGAAGGACTTGAACACTGGGCACAGGGGTCTAGGCACTGAGAGATCTTCCTAGAAAACTAGGAGAAGGGAAGGCTGAGAACTGGAAACTAAAATATGGCATAATTCCGGATTTTCTTTTTTGTTTTGAAGTTTGTATTGATGGATAAGGGAATGTAAAAAAATTCAAAAAATTCCATAATGCATGAGGTGTCCCGGATTGATCACCACATATCTCCCCTACTTACAGGCTGTCCCTAGTCTGCATCTTGAACTCAAAGATATAAAGAGGAGTAAAAATACAAGGAAATTGAACAAAAATTGGCCATTTCTTGATCTTGAGAGGGATTAAATATTTTGAAAATATCTTGATCAATCCAGAAAAGACCTAGAAGCGGTAGAGATAAAACACAGAAGGCATCCCAGTTGCTCATGTCTGTGGCATACAGTAGAGTTTACAACTAAAAATGCAGAAAATAACTCTGGTGGTGCACAATTAGGAGGACTTACTTCAGAGATAAGTTTCCTCCACAAAAATGAAACTTCTGAACTTGATCAGCAGAGAACCTTCTGTCCAATTGACTACCATCCAGCTCCTCCAAAATATAATATCCCCCTCTAACTTGGCAAACCACCCAATAAGGACCATTCCAACAATTTGAGAAAAGCTTTCACCATTGGGTCTCCAAAGATTCATTATAAGGTAAAACTATATCACCAGGGTTCAGGGAGTCCCTGATTAAATTGGAGTGCTTGTCCTCCCAATACTGGACTGATTTTTCTCTGGAATCCATCATATTCTGATAAGCTTCATCTCAAACATCTTCACTTTGCTCCAGTTTCTTGGATCTAGCAACTAATAAAACAGGAGTTGAGGAAACCTTGTCCCAAGGGATACCCAAGAGATATTCAATTTCCAGATTCAAAGGGAGAACTTTTCTTTTTCCAAAGATGATTTTGTAAGGTGAGTAGCCCGTAGTCCTTTTAGTTGAGATTTGATCAGAGAAGAGAACAAGAGGAGGGAATTTGAAACAATGCTTGCCACTTTCACCAGAAAGCTTAACAAGTGCAGCCTTCAAAGGAGCATGACCTTGTTCCACCATGAATTGGCCTTCAGGATAATAAGGAGGAGTAACTCTATGTTTTCCAGGAAGAGATTGGATCATTTCAGCAAGTTTTCCACCAAATTTGGAGCCACCATCAGTAGAAAAACCTCAACCTTTATCAATCAGTTATCTTCCTTTCTGTCTAGTTGTGAGATCTCACATTTGCGCCCTTCTCAAGTTGTTCATTATCAAAGTTCATGTTTCTGATCCCTGCTTTTGCAGTCTGCTGGTCCTATTTTTGAATTCAATTCATTTCCTTCTTCATCAATAACCCTTGGGTTCCCATTTGCGGTCACATGCTCTTGCTAGTTTGCACCCATGCTAGTCAATCCACGTCAACTGTATAGTTTGCAAATGGACTAGTCTCTTACCCTGCATTAACTACATCTTCATATTTGCATTGCCTCTGACAATACTCCCTCATGTCTCAACCATTACACTCCAATACATTTGCCCTCTATTTTCTTGCACTTACCCTAAGACCTTGGAAACTTTCATACTGCTATTTCATTTTGTACTCCATTCATGTCATTCATTGCATCATTGCTTGTAACTGTAGTTGACCCTCCATCAGGTTGTATCTATTCATTTTGGATTAACTTATAAAGGCTATGCCTCTTGCCTGGGGATTGTTTCCTCAGTTAGTTAATTTCATACATTCTTTCATTTTCTAAATCCAGTCATCACTTTGGCTTGGGTTTGGTTCCCTTCCATTGGAACATTCATCCCTCTTGCTTTTTTCTTGAGTTACTCCACCATAATTTTGCACTTTGCAGTTAGCCCTTGCTACCTCCCACTTGCCCTTGCACTTTGCTTCTCCTTTGCGCTCACAATCATCTAAGATTTCCCTATATTACATGGGGTAGTTGGTTGAAAGAAGCAACTGATGGGCTACTCACCTTACAATTTTGAAAGCAACCCAGGTTACATTGGAAATTGAGCTAGAGAGATTTGTTGGCATGGAATGGTCAAAGGTGAAGAAATCTGAGGAACGTTTCAGAGAGTGAACTGAAAAACTCATGAGGCACAAAGAGAAACTTTAAAACACCACAGAAAGGTTGAAGAAGGTGCAGAGGGTTTCAGTCCGCTACTGAGACAAGAGCTTCTCCCACTTCCTCCGCAATCCATTGTGAAAAGGGGAGTTGGTTTTTCTGTAAAACCAAATTCTGGATTTTCAGTGGGGAAATCTTTTTGCCAACCAATAGAATGGGCCATATCCCGTGGCATCCAATTTCAAGTGCAGCAGTTATCAGCTGGAGGAATTGGATGGGCCCCTTCTTAGGCAGAAGGCCACAGCTTTGCATGTGAATTGCCTCTTTTCCCAAGGATCCACCTTATTTTAAAAGATTTTGGGGGAAGGTGTTGATCCTTGTGACAAAGGAATGGCTTTGTAAGATGGAAATGATGCGGCGGGCCTGAGTTCTTTGTCTTCCAACAAGCCCCCGCAGGATTTTCAACCATGGCATAGTAGGAGACTTCAAACCTCTGGGGATAGCTGCCAAGCTGGGGGAGCTACTTCCAGAGGGGAAAGCCTGATTTTTTGAGGGGGCTTTCTAGAAGTTTCACAGAAAAAAACCCCAGAATGTTTGTTTACTTACTTCTCTGATTGGATTGGCACTGGCTTTGGTTTATTATTTTTACAGGAACATGGTTGCAGTGAAAGACATGTCCATCATGCAAGGACAAGCCCTACAAGCGTTAGGCAGGGAGACGGGTGATTTCAAGTAAAAAACCACATGAGGAAAAGCCCTGCAACCGGTAGGCCAGACAAGTAGCGGTGTAAATTAAAAAACAAAACAAACAAAAAAAAACCTATTTTCTTTCTCTTTTATTTTCTTCTCATTTTCTCTTTTGTATGGTGTCATGCAACCACCCCACGTACTATAGGGAAATCCTAGATGATTGTGAGCGCAAAGGAAGAGAATGAGTGTGAGGAAAAATGCAAGGTAGCAAAGCTAACTGCAAAGTGCAAACTTATGATTGGGTAACTCAATACACAGTGAGAGAAATTAATTGTTCTGGTGGAAAGGAAACTAAAGCCAAGCCCAATGTGATGACTGGATTTAGCAAAATGCAAGAACGTATGAAATTAACTAACTGAGGAGAAAATCTTCAGGCAAGCAACATAGCCTTTATAAGGTAATCCAAAGTGACTAGATACAATCTTATGGACTCCCAAATACATTTAAAAGGCTATGAGGAAATGAAGGACATGAATGGATTGTGAAAATGAAATAAATGTATAGATGTTTCTGAGGTCATAACATAGATGCAAGGCAAATAGAGTCTGAGCATACAAGGGCGTAATGGATGAGATAGGAAGGAGTGACGTGAGAGAAAAATTAAATATGAGGATGTAGCTTATGCAGGGTAAGGGACTAGTCGGATTTCTAACTATACAGTTGGTTTGGCTAACTAGAATGGGTGCAAGCTAGAGAGATTGCGTGACTGGGAATGGGAACCTGAGGGCTATTGATACCCAGGGTGGAAGAGCGGAGCTCAAATGGATTGTTGACTGGAGTAGAGTTAACTGCAAGGTTTGCAAGTAGTTTCTGAGTCAGTCGCCAAGAATGGAAGGTTGCTATGGGAGCCAGAGTTTATAAGCAGAAGGCACCATTGATGTTGTGCTTCTATTTGTGTCACAGGTATGGACTGGGGAAGATGGTATGAGGAAAGGATATGTCAAAGTAAGGGAGAAAATAATCCTTAAGATTGAAGCATGACATCTGGGTATTTTTCTCTTCTTATCTTTTTCTCTATCTACAATTCTATCTACAAGAATTTTCAGAAGGCACAGACAGGTATGGACAGAGAACGGCTTGGTATAAGCTTGTTTTTGTAAGGGGATTCTCTATCCAGTTCACAGCCAGAATAACTAGACAACCCAGAATTTTTGTTTCCTCAATTCTCTTCCCCTCCTAATGATTGGCGCGCACTGGTGTTAAGTTGTTTTGCTTTCTACAGACTGGGTACAGGGAACTGTGTGGCAGTTTTTCTGAGGTGGTCCAGGTACCTCTCCTAGAAATTTTTGGGACTTACAAAGGTGCCATGGGCTTAGGAAGCTTCACCTGGCATCCATGGTTTCCCAATTGCGTGAAAAGTGGGTTGGGACTAAGAATTTCTCTCTCTCACACTTAGGGTGCAAGGGCGCCCTCAAAGGATTACTGAACTTGCAAATTAATGCACACCCAAACCGTTTATTTCTCAGGATATAGGGGAAAGTGTGGATGAAAAAAGTGGAAGGAAAGGGAAGAGCGGGAGAAGGGTAAAGAGGGGTGATTTTCCTAAGGCATCTTCATCATTTCCAACATATCTGACTGCAACAGCGTCATAAGGGTTCAGAATTTTTCTGGGACCTTGTGCCTGGACTCCAAAGATTGGGCACCAGGGGCCGCAAGGAAGTCCCATAAAGGAAAGGTTGACCAGTAAATCCTCAAATTTTGCCGCCAGGAGAGCCACCAAGATTGGAACCTCTGGGATTTTGGGCAGGCTTGGTTGAGATGAAGGGGCATCCGGTGAGCGTTTTGGGGGAACGAGTCCAGGCAGAGGCAACAACAATATTACTACCAGAGAAGGCAGATCCAGAGGCACAACTGGTGGGGTCAAGGCCCATTCCTCCAGGTCCAAAAAATACCTTGAGTCAGGATCCGGGCTGGAGCAGGGGCAGGCTGGGGGGTTGAAGGTGTTGAGATTCCTAAGGTAATCTGCTCAACAGGCTCAATTATGTTCAAAGTTCAAACATCTTTGTTCTTTTCTTTTTTATTTTTATCATCATCCATTTCTTTCATTGTCTGTTTCTGTCAAGTTGAATGATCTCTCAGATGCAGCACAAGTTCACAAAAAGCACTGTGAGTTTAGATAATCCAAATTGGGGTGACCTTCCATCACTCCACATTTTAAACCTGGTCCAAGATCCACTGCTTCCTTCCTTATCACCTGAACAACCAGGTTATTTGGCAGCTGTGGGTCTAGGATCAGGTAAGTTTTTTTGTCTTATTTCCATCTCAACTGGTGTCTTCATTTTTTTCTGTGGTCTGACCTTGAATTTTTTAGGATCAGATTAGGAGTGTACAAGGGTTCTGTAGCTGTCCATTATTCTGTAAAAACCTCTGCTGTGGTGAACAATTTGTTACACCTCAAGAAAAGGGAAAATTTTAAAAAAAACTTTTAATTTTTTATCTCAGCAAAAAAAAAATCTTTGTTGCTATGGGTACTCTCCTTCTTTCCCATTTCCCAAATTCTTCATGGCCTAGCAGTCTAGGTGGGGCCTCCAGGCCCTCTGATTCCCAGACCCTCTGTTCAATCCCTCCTTGTTGTGCTTGCGGCCCAAATTTTTGGCCAAGGGCAAATGATCATCCTCATCCTCAACAACATCACCACCTTGATCTCCCCATCCAACTGATATCATCTGCATGCGTTCATTGCCATTTGCTTGGGTCTCTTTGATCAATTCAATAATCATCATCCCATCCCCATCAATCCAACAGTTGGTTACTTTGCTCCAATTGGGTCTCCCAGGATCTTGCAATTCAAGCCATTGCCTGCGCTCATCACCCGCAGCCATTGTTGTTGCTCACAGCTCTGTCCCCCAGATCATCTCTCACTCCAACGCGCTCAAATGACCCATAACCTGCTCATCATCCTTCCCTTTTGGGAAAGGGAACTGCCTCCTTGTGTCATTGGCCGTGGGGGCCATTGACAGTTTTCACGGCTGTTTGTAAACTTGCGGACGCCCATTGGAAACTGAGTGCTTTTGCTCATCTCCGCTGCAGGAATGTTTCCTCTTTTCAATATTTCTTTTTTTAGTCCTTGATTTGTTGTCTGATGTAATTTTCATTCAAATCCAACTCTGGATTTGCTTTCTCATCACTTTCATTTATCATCACCAAAAATATATATATATGAATATATATATGTATATATATATTTTCCACTTTCATTAATTGTAGTTATCACTTGTAAATATTCAAAAGGGACTGATTCTCATAAAAGGAGGGGCTCTCCCCTGATTTTTTTTTCCCATCATCTAATCATCCATCTTAGGATCAATAATTGAATCATCATAATTATCTAAGTAATCAATCTGTGGGGCACTTCCCCTTGTCTGAGAATCCTTATCCTTGGTATATCTTTTGATTCCCCCTTGATCCTTTGAGCCGCCATACTCAATCCTTTGATCTCTCCTCTGTGACCTTATCCTTATCACCAAACAATAGCATTTCTCATTGAAGAATAATTCATTGGGTTGAATTCTTGAGTGTGTTAAGCCACTCTGTTGATCCCTTTCTCTGACTTCTTTGTTCCTGATCTTTCATTTGATTGTCTTTCTGGAACCAGTCATGTTTGACTGAGAGGTTTCTTTAAGCTTGAAACCTGGATTGTTAAACTTCCCTTTGTTTCTTTAAAGTTGAATTCTGCCACGCTCTTCTTGAGTCCCTTGAGAAGTGTTGGGTTATTCATGTTGAAATCTGTTACTGTGTTTGCTTCTAGAGCTTCAGAAAACAAATTGCTTTGTTTTGTATGGCCACCAACAGTTATCTGGTACCCTTCAAGCCCTTGATTCCGGAGAGTTGGGCAGGTTCATTGAGAACCTGGAGGTTGGTTGGGATTGAGTTGATTGTTCCCAATCTTCTGCTGAAAACCAGAGTTATTAGCTTGTGGGGATTTTTACTTACAACTGCCTTGTTCTATTGAACTCTGAAAAAACTTTAACTTGGTTTGTTCAATACTTTTCCTGCACCATCTTGCCTCAGATTGTGTTGTTTCCATTGCTACCAACAAATATCAAAATTCATTCTTCCCATTGATTCCTTATTTACAAGGTTCTGGATCTTGATTTTGGTTACATTTAAATATTTTTGTAACACTCAGGAGGGCAGCATAAATGACACCTATTCCCCTGCACAGAACTGCCTCCAGCTCAGCACTGTTTTGAGTCTTAAAAATGTCTTGTTCTTTTCAGGTAACCTCTTGCTTCTCATTTGTTTTCACATTAGTCTCTCATTCTGAAATAAAACTGTCTTTTCAGCATCTTAAGACCAACAGAAGGAGGGGGCGGAGGAGCTGCGCTTTTTCCAAATAGTTCATTAACGCATGGTTCCCTTGCACCTTGATTGATCCAGACGCAATTGGCCAAGTACTGGAGGGCAGCCCAGTAAGCTGCAAAATTGGGAAAATCCTCCCTTTGGGGTGGCGCTGTGAAACAAAGAGGAGAGGCAGAGTCAAATCTCTTTCCCAAGGTTGCCAGGGGAAGAGAAAAATAAGGGGGTGAACCAGGTGGAGTCCATGAGTGTTCTGAGATGGTTTTTTTGTCCAAAACCACAAAAGCATCTTAACAGGCCCTCTTGCCCGGTTGAGTGAAAGGACCAGAGTGTGGAGGTGCCCAGGGAATCCCCTTGCTAATGGAACAGCAATAATGGGCACGGAGGCAGGAGGTGCACACGCAACAACCAGGAATTAAGGAGAATTTGAGCCCATTGCAAGTGCAGAAGCTACAGGGAGCCATGGTGGTGGTGAAGAGAGGAGTTGGGGGTTTTGGGGAGGAAGGGCACAAGGGTTGTGGGTAGTATGGGAAGTGCAGGTATGGTCAAGGTAACAGTGGGATGACCTCTGGGAACATAACTTGACTTGGGGGGGATGTGGTGGTATTTTATAGACACGTGTTGGTAACCAGTTGCAGCCTGCATGCTCAGCAATGAGTGCAAATGGGCTCATCATTTGGGAAGCGCACTCAGCAAAAAGCCCAAGGTGGCTCAGCAGCAGCTACTGCATGTGCAGACGGCTCAGGATCTTGATTTGGGACTGAAGCACAAGTACGGAAGGCGCTTTGAGGGGTTAAAAAGCGTGGAGGGTTTCATGAGAAGGGCAAACCATGAAGAATTGAATGGAAGCAGGTTGAAAGAGTTCAGGAGGCTATAGGTGGGCGCGGGTGGTTCCAAGTAGAGCCTGGCGCGCACCATGAGAAGGAAAAAACCAACTAATGTAGTAGTGCAAGCATTGGGGGGAGGATAGGGCTGGGTTAGTGTTTCTGTTTTCTCAGGGTTCTTTCTCTTTTTTTTTGGCTTTAATTTGCGCTTGGACCTAGGTTAGGTTGTGGGAGAAGGGTACAATACCCTTCCCCACTGCCGTTCTAAGGGGGAGGGGGGCATGCCACCACAGAAGGAAGGAATTCATCTCTCTGTCTCTTTCCCTTCTCAAGGGCGTATCCCACTCCTTAAAGACACTAGAGCCAATGACTTCCAAAGTTAAGGAAACTTTGGAGAGTTCCTGACTCTTTTGGGGAGGGGATTTTGTTAATGAAAAGCTTTGAAAATACTATAAATCTTGCCAAATCAAAAAATTCATGAGAAAAAATTACCATTCTCAACATAAACAACAAGTTGAACAAGCAAATAGAAAATCAATTGAACCTGCCAGAGGGATCATTTCCAATGCAAACTTACCAATATCATGTTGGCACAAATTCATGAGGGAAGAATTTCTCATGCTCAATCAAATCCTCAAAAAGAAAGGAAATGAGTCTCCTTGGAAGAGGATGCAATTGAAGGAACTTCCCAAAGGCTACAAAAGACCCATTGGCACAGCTGTCATCTATTGGATCAACAACATTTCCATTTTTCTAAGACAAGTCATCAAATTTGGATCTGCCTTGGTTTCTTTTCCATGGGAACACTTTATCCCTCTTGATGTTTGTTGAGCTATCAAACCATCATTTTGCACTTTGCTGTTAGCCTTGCTATCTAAAATTTCTTGCTTGAACTCAGTTTCCTCCTTTGTGCTTGCAATCATCTAACATTGCCCTAAACTACGTGGGGTGGCTGTTTGACATTAAATTAACTAACTCAGCCCATCTATTTTAGTTGTTGCCCTATAATAAATTTCTTTTAAAGTTTCACATACTCACGTGACTGGGAAAACTTCCCCCACCCCTCATAATGATGATATTCATAGGGTAGGGTGTCTGGGCTTTCATGGGCCAACAACCCCTAGACCCAGTTTCTTGTTTTAAATTTACTTTGGTGGAACCCCTCAACAGCACCCTTGCTTCTTTTTGTCAACATGAAGCTCTGGTGGATACTATTGAGGAAATGAAAGATTCCAAACACTCCTCCAATGAAAACTTGACTTGCAGTAGATCAAGGGTTTGCACAAGTGCTCCCAAGGCCAAAAATTTGACTATTCTCTCTGCTTTGATCCAGGCTCTTAACCAGAAAGCCTTGCAACCTAACAGAAGTGGTCCCACTATTCTGTAATCCAGGCATGAAGCAGCCTCAAAATTTTAAAGGAGAACATTCCCATAGACTTATATGCTACGCACACTCTTTTAAAATCATCTTCTCAAATAATCCCCCTAACTTTCCCTCCAAAAGAAACAAGGTCATGTATGACTCTTCCTTCTTAGGAGGTAGAGCCTTGCATTGGCTCAAACCATACCTCAAATCATTATCTAATATGAGCCCCACTTATATTCTCAACAATTGAGAAATGTTTGAGCAATGGTTTTTCACCCCCTGTGGAAACCCCAACCAAGTACAAAAGGCCAAGTAAAAACTTAAAAGCCTGGTAATGAAGGAGAATAGTAGTTTTTCCTTTTATATCTTTCAATTCAAAACTCTTCAGTCTTGCATACCATGGAAAAGGCAGCACTTTTATTTCAATTTTGAAAGGTTTTACTGGCGTTCCTAAGCAAACATCTTGCAGTAGGGGGGCATAAGACAACCTCCCTTCAGCATTCAATAGATTGAGTGATTTATATTGATTATTTCTATCATTAAAAGAACCAATCTCAAAAAAACATCATGTATCTTCAGCCTTGGCTCCAAAGGAGGACAAATCTTGGAGGCAGCACTCAAAGAATAAAAAACACTCCAAACCAAATCCAAATTTGAAAACAAACCCAAAGGGGAAGACTGTTGCCAAAAACTCCAAAGTTTATGGACAAAGAAAAAATAATCCTCTGTAAAAAGGAATAGCAAAGGATCAAAGGAGAGTGTTTATTTTTTTATTGTGGGGTCAAAAATGATTTTAATCACCATGAAAAAAATTGCTGCACCTGCCTGCAGGTGTAGCACCTGGGATAGTGAGTGAAACCTGTTTTGACTTTGTTTTGTTTTGGAGTTGAAAATCAAATTGATATCCTTTTCCCTCCTCCACTGGAGTAGGCAATATGCCAAGCTCAGCTTCCTTTCCTTGTTGTGCTGTGTATAAGGAATCCACCCACTGCTGAGACTTCTGGTTGAATTTCACTGCTGATCCTACTTTTGATTGTGTCCATAAATAACCACCACAGTGCTCCAAAAAAGGAATGGCTTTCCAAGCCTTGAGGTTTTGCTGTTTCAACTCCCATTGTCCCCTAAAGCATACTCCAAATTCCTCTCATAATTTTCCTCAACTCCCTCTCTATTCACCCTGAAAAAATTTTAACCCCCCCCCTACTCTGTCTTGTCAAACTCCATGGACCTGCAACCATAAAACTTCTTCACATGTGTTGCTGCCTTGAATTTCAAGAGAGCCCCATCTAACTCATCCAGCTGGTAGCTCACCCCTGGAAATTGACTGACCACTCAATATGGCCCATGCCATCAATTGGCAGAGAGCTTCCCCCACTTATTTTCCAAAATTTGATTATAAAACACATTCTATCTATTCCCAAAGTCATTATGCCATTAAAGAATTAACGTTTTCTCAAATCACCGGGCCCATTTAAAAAAATGAGCTCCAGAGCCTACTGATCTATAACATTCTTCACATGATAGAAGATTGTTGCTTGTTTTTTGGTAGAAGATGTTGTGTAATTGTCAAATGGTGGGTATTTCTCTCCAGGAGCATCCATACTTTCTGTAACTTTTTGGCTGAATCTTGTGTATTTTCAATTTCTAAAGTTCAAATCCACATATCCAAACTTCAATTTTTGACTCCAAAGCAAATTTGCCATCAATAATATTCAATAAATATTCCTTCAAATTGTCTCCAAAAATATTGTGATGCCCATTGGCACATTGCAAAAAGGTAAAATCATCCTGTGAAATTTTGGTGTGCCTTTCATGAAGGGGTTGTAGTTTGGCAGGTGGGCTGTGAAGAAATAAAATCATGAAATTTCTTCCCAGGAAAATCCAGGCATAAATAGAAAACCTTCCTCAAGAGTTTGGTTTTAATTGCAATCATCAAGTAACAAACTATACTGTCACACTTCAAAGTTAAGGGTGATTGTGTTCCATTCCTTTGAAATATCCTTTTACTCATTACCATCTACCTCAGTCCATAAGTGTGACACAAACAAAGCATAACATCCATGGTGCCATCCGCTTACCACCCTTGGGTTGGGTTACAACCTTCCAATCTTGGTTACTCATTATCTACTTGAAAATCTTTCAGTTGACTCTAAATACCAATCTACCATCCATTTTTACTTTTCCCTTCTACCCTGGATATCATCAATCCTGGGATTCCATTCTTTTTCAAGAACTAACACTAGTTTTCAGTCATTCCTAGAAAGCCATATCAACTGTATAGGTTGAAAATGGACTATTCCCTTACCCTGAATAAACTACATCTTCAAATTGGCATTTTCTTCCTATTTCATATCTTCCTATCTCATCCATTACTTCCTTTTACAATCAGATTCTATTTTCTTGCACCTATGCTAAAACATTGGGAAAAACTGTACTTTTATTTCATTTCCCATTCTGTTCCTTTCATTCATTGCCTCACCACTCTCTGGCTGTAGCTGGCCATCCATTTGGTTTTATCTAGTCATCTTTGGATTAACTTATAAAGGCTGCTTTGCCTGCCTGAAGAATTTCTCCTCAGTTAGTTAATTTCATAATCTCCCACATTTGCTAAATCTATTCATCACATGGGGCTTGGATTTAGTCCTTTTCAATTGGAACACTTTCTCCCTCTTGCTATTTGTTGAGCCATCAACTCTAAAATTTGCACTTTGCAGTTAGCCTCAATACCTTGCACTTGTCCCTTGCATTCAGCCTCTCCCTTTGCGCTCAAAATCATTTTAGATTTCCCTTTATTATTTGGGGTGGTTGTGTGACACATACACCTCAGCAGCTTGTCAAAAATTTTCAAACTCCTTTCCATTCATGTTTTTAGATCTTGAAAAAAAATCTAACTTTCCTGTTAAGTAATAAAAATTGCAGATAGTTTCTTTTTCCTTTTTTGATTTGTGCAAAAAGAATTTTCCCAATTGTTTTTCAATCTCCCTTCCTTTCCTTCCACTCTTTTGAGGAAGAATTCCAATGGAGGTGCTTTTGATTTTCTTTGTAGAATGAACTACTTGCCAGTAGATTTCTTGCAATAAAATTAACTTGGTTGAGTTTCAAGAATTATGTGAGTGTTGTCTTCCCTGCTTTCCATGATTGTATCTGGCATATTGATTGGTTTTTGTTTGGTCACAAAAATTCTCCACACAGCTAACCAGATGACAAAATTAGTATTGATTTTTCAAAAAATTCTTCAATTTTCTTTTCAGCCACAAGACAAATATAGTTGTTCAAATTTCCAAACAAAACATATGGCTTCTTAGCACAGTGGATGATTAATGTGCTCATCTTCCATTAACTGATACCTAGTGATAGAACCTGAATTTATTATTAAGAATAAAACCAGCAACTCCATACAGGATTTTCAGAGATTTATAAGTTTCTAATTCTGATCATGAAGAAATAGATCATACCCAGCTAATATAAAGAAAATGTCTGAATCCTGAAACAATCTCAAATTTTGAAATGATGATTATACTAGACAACCTCTTCAGATGACGCTGGGATACCTCTGACATTGAGCATGACAAGGAGTCAAAACGGGATAAGGTTGAGTAGACCACTTTTCTAAGAAAGGGATCACACAAAATTAACACAAACTTCATGTGAATGGAAGTTCTTCTTGGAAGCGCTGAAGGATTGTTGACAAATGTTTATTTGATGAATTTCTTGAGTTGTTGAGCGCTTCTATAATATGATAAAGAAGAAACGTCAACCCTCTCCCCCTTCCTTGGTTCCTTTGGATTCCCGACTAAATAGCCCTTGGTCCTCACCATGGAGGTGAAGCATATTGAATAAGAATAATGAGGTTCCGTGCATGTAGGAGAGCGCGCATGTGTAGTTTTTCCAGGAAGATTGAGGAAGATAAGGAAATTAGAGATATAGAAAATTATAGAGATATAGAATAAGAAGAAAAAAAGAAAACAGTAGCAATATATCAACATCCCCCCGGAATTTGTTATCAACCACTGAAAACAATGATTATTTAGTAGATCCAGCATGTCCTTGTTTGCAGGCTTAGTGAGAGTATTTTCCACCATATTCTTGGATGAAATTAGCTGAAAGGACAACCCATCATTTGCATATTGCTTGGAAAGCCACTTGAGTTTCACTTCAATGTGCTTGTTTTTTGAGTTTGACCAGAAGTGCTTGATTTTATCAACAAATCCTTTGTTATCAATAAGGAACTTTGTGGGTGGTAATGACCCCTTCCAGAGATCCTCTATGACAGACTTTATTCATAAACCTTCTGGTGCGCTATTGGTAAGAGCATTCAATTCAGATTCCATTGTCAATAGAGTGATGTTGGTCTGTCTCCGGCTTCTCCAGGAAATAGGACAACCCAACCATTTGACTAGGAAGCCCAATTGAGAGAGATGCGTATCTGGGTTGTCTTCCCATGTGGCATCAGAAAAGGTTTGAAGTTCATTATTTCCCTCCCAAGAATGAAGTGTGAGTGCAAAATGGGCTGTTCCAGAGAGATAATTCCAGGCATGGAGGACTTCCTTCCAGTGTGAGAGACCAGGTTTTGATTGAATCTAAAAAACAGGGATTCCACTGCTGACAGATCAGGACAAGTCCTGCAAAACAGATGATTTAATATCCCAGTGAATCTTCAAAAGTTGATCTTCAGTTTTTTGAACTCTTTGCAGTCCTCATCCATTGCTTTTGTCAGTATTAAGGCGGTGTAAGAGGAGTGCATACAGAAAAACATGAGGTTAGATCAAGTTCTTTAAGCATGTCCATGATGAGAGAAGATTGATTGAGACTCAGTTTCCCTTTGGTCAGCCTGAAATTCATCCCCAGAATGGTATCCAAGTCATGAGCCAAGGACCTTGGGGAACGTACTAAAAATAAATATTCAAACCAGTCCACTTATCCTACTACCATGAGATCATCAACATGATAAAATAGAAAGGATTGCTTGAGCATGTGAATGTACAGGCAGGGATCTGAGTTTTATTCTCTGTAGCCAATTGAATCCAACCACGTTTTAAGGGTTTTGAGCCAGTTTGCTGGGGCCTGTCTAAGTCTGTACAATGATTTTTTTAATTTTAGGAAACAAGATTTATGGGTACATTTCTCCAGCTTTAGGATATAGATGTCTTCATCTCAGGGGCAAAACAAGAAGGCCCCCTTGACACAAAATTGCCTCATTTTCAATTTAGAATAGAGTCCTTGTAACAACAGGATCATTAAAGAGGGGAACTCAGTTGAAAGCCCTATTTGAATCACGTTCAGAACCTTTTAGAACTTAGTCTAATAGGATGATGAACTCAAGATAACACACGAACCTATTTGAATCACATTCAGAAACTTTTAGAACTGAATATAATAAGATGATGAACTTGAGATAACACAAAAACCTACAACGAGTGGTTTTTAAGTAAGAACCCCAAGCGTAGGATAAATGAGAAAATCAAACAAAAACAAGTTGATTGATTTCTTATGAAGAAAATGAGAAAATATGAATGTTTAGGACAGACCAATTTGAATCACATTCAGAACCTTACAGAACTGGTTCTAATATGATGATGAACTTGAGATAACACACAAACCTACGACGAGTGGTTTTTAAGTAAGAACCCCAAGCGTAGGATAAATGAGAAACTCAAACAAAAACAAGTTGATTGAGAAGAAGGCTCAATCTAAAAGATTTCTAACCAAGGTTATAAAGACTACACAAATATTTTAGGGTAGGCTTTTTTGTGATTATCATCATTTTTCTGTTGTGTGGAATAGGCTGTACAAGTTATTTGAAAAGATTGACAATTATAATTGCAGAATTTGAGAATTAGAAGTGTATAGTGTTCAATTTGAAACTTTGCTCAACACCCCCCCCCTTATTTTATCATTTGCATGTTCCAAGACCCCACACAAGACTCATGTTTAAACCGCGCCAAGGATTTTGTCAGCACATCTTCCTGCATAGCTGAAGTGGGCGTGTAGGAGACAGCAACAGTAACGTCCGTGATCTTTTTGCAAAGCCAGTGGTACATGGTATCAAAGTGCTTACTCCGCCTCTGGTACATGTGATTTTTGGCGAGACCAATAGTTGCCTGGTTGTTACAGAAAACTGCAAGCGGCTCCAGCTGGGGCCGCCGCAACAATGAACGTAGGATTGAGAAACACGTCGCCTCTTGAATGCCCTTGTAGAGAGCCTTGTACTCAGCTTTGGTGGTCAAGGAGGAGACAGTAGACTGCTTTGCAGATTTCCATGAGATGATGTCAGTCCCTATCCGGAGGACAAACCCAGTTTAGGAACGCCTGGTGTCAGGACAGTTAGCAAAGTAAGCCTTGGTGAAGACGGCGCAGTCGCCAGAGCCCTTTTGCATGCTGATGCCATGATGGATGGTACCCCGGATGTAGCGCAGGAGGTGAAGACAGGCCTTCCAGTGAGTTATTCAGGGAAGTTCCACGTGTTGCAAGAGCTGCAAGACAGCAAAAGAGATGTTGGGATGAGTCGTGACTTATGGGTAGTTCAGCAAACCAACAGCCTTCCTGTAATTAACCCCCAGCGCCAAGAATTGAGTTTGCTCCTCCTCAGTAGCCTTCACAAGCCTGGTGTGCAGAACCATAGGCGTGGCCACGGCATTTGCCTCTGCCATACCATAGGTTTGCAAGATTTTTGAAGCATACGTGTCCTGAGTGATTCAAATTCCATTGGCAGTACAAGCAATCTGCATACCAAGTAGGTGGCTCACCAGTCCAAGGTCCTCCATAAGGAAGTTCTTCCGGATGAGATGCTTGAATTGGTTGACGTCCTTTCTGTCAATAACCATGTCATCAACATACACATGCACCCAACACTCCCAGCCAGGGACTTGCGAGACAAACAAGCAGGGATCTGCCGGCAAGGGAGCAAACGCAAGAGAGGAAAAGAATGGCTTCAGGGCTCCGTACCAAACACGCGGCGCCTGCTGGAGCCCGTAAATGGATTTCTTCAGGCGCAGACAATACCCAGGAGGCAGAGGCATGCCAGACCGGGCTCCCAGATAGATCTCCTTGTCAAGGTTGCCATTCAAGAAGGTGTTCTTAACATCCATTTGGTGGATATCAAAACCCTCATTTACTGCCAGAGCAAGGACCGTTTTCAGAGCTGCCGGACAACCTGTTGGTGCATAAGTTTTGTTGTAGTCAATTCCTTCTGTTAAAATGCGGATGCACTCAGGTAATGTGCATAGTAATGTGTAATCCAAATGGGATGCAAAAAATGGGCCTCCACGGCCCATTGGACATCACGTGGGCCGCGTGGGCCTATGTGGGTGTTATTGGTTTTGGGCATTTGGGCGCCAAAACACTTTTTTATGGTCTTTTGGGACACGGGCCCTCACGGGCCCGCCAGGGTGGATGGGCCACATAAGGCAGATGGGCTTATTTGGGCATAAAAGGGCCCAAGCTTTATTATGGACATACTTGGCCAGACGGGCTGGCCCGCCAAAGTATGTAATTCTCACAATTTGGGCTTGGGGCCGCCCATTGGGGCCGCCGCCCTGTCGCTGCCCGCGTTGCGGCCCATTTGGGGCCGCCTGTGTTCCTTGGTACGGCCCACGTGGGTCCCAACGGCCCGCGCGGGCCCAGCTGGTTGCGCCCGGCAACCAGCGCCGTGGAGCCGGGGCAAGCGGCCCCGGCTTGCTCCCCCTCCCCTCGCTTGCCGTTGCAAGGGGATGGGGGCGAGCTGGCTGGGTTGAACCAGCCAGCAACCAACCTCAACAGTGCAGTCCTTCAGGGCAGGGGGGACCTGACCACCCCCTTTCCCAAGGAGGTGGCGGTGCCGGCCGCAAGTATAGGGACCGGCAGGTGGGGGGGAATTCATCACCCCTCCACCATCAAACTTGTGAAGCAACAAAGAGGGGCGCTCTCCCCCCCCCCCTTTACCAAGGGGGAGGAGCAATGGGCCTGGGGGGACCTGATCACCTCCCAGGCCAATTTTCTTGAAGATGCCCTGGGGGTATCAACCCCCAGGGCCCCTGGTGAGGGGATTCGACCGCCCCACCAGGGATTTGAGAGAAAGAGGGGGGGACAGCATGTCCGCTGGTCACACTCCCCCCATGTGAGTCTGAGACCGGACCCAGGTGTGCCCTGGGCCCACCTGGCCCATTTGAGGGGCCAGGGGCTTGCTGCATGAGGCAACCAGCTTTTAAACAAGGTAATGAGGTCATCATGGCTGGTTGTAATGGACAACAAGCCAAGGGGATTGAACAGTCAAGGGGCTGGTTCAGCACCATTGAGGTGGAAACACCAGAAATAACCGGAATAGGCTGGTTGTAAGGGTACAGGGACTGATGCCATGTGCGCTGATGTAGTCCAAACCAAGTAACAAGGCCAGTAGAGCCTGTAGATCTCTTTTGGGGCGGAAAATTTGCCTTTGAGCTTTTTGTATCATGGGCTCACAAGAGGCCAATCTTTTGTAATTAAGGAGCTCTTCTCCCTGCTGTTTTTCATCCATTCATTCATCATTCCAATCAAATTCATCCAACATATTGCCCCATTGTGAGAGCCCCATTAGCCAATATTGACACCCAGTGTCCATAATTTCTTTTGCTTTAAATACTGCTCATTTGCCTAAGCTAATTGCTGGCCATAATTCTAACACATTATCAGTACCATCATCATCATTATTTCCAAGCAAG
Organism: Puccinia polysora; assembly: GCA_025617555.3. NCBI lineage: Eukaryota > Fungi > Basidiomycota > Pucciniomycetes > Pucciniales > Pucciniaceae > Puccinia > Puccinia polysora. Next base: position 10,737,293 of record CM062644.1, read on the forward strand.
ATTGACCCTTATACCTTACTTTGGACAACCTCAAGGACCTCAAGTTTTCCAAGAAGATGTCTTATATCCCAGAGTCCAGCTCCACCAAGATAGTTTTGAATAGTCAGAACTATAATGCTTGGGCTGTCCTTATGGACAGTGAGTTGGATAACATCTGTTGTGGGGATATTATGAAAGGAGATGATACTTTGATCAGTTCAGAGGTGGAGAAGAAGGCCTATCATCTTATTCTCAGACCCTTGGATGAGCATCATGTAACATGGGTTTCTGATACTCTGTTGGAGGAACAGAAGAGGAAGGGTAGTGTTTTATGGAAAATGCTCAAGTCAAAGTATGCTGGTGACTCTGTTCATCAAAAGGGGATTGCTTTCAATTGATTGTTTAAGTTAAAATTTGGCAACTGTAAACAATTTGTGGAGGAAGCTAGATCTAGAATTGCTAATTTCAAGTCATCTGGGATGAACATGGATCCTGAGTGTTTGTCACTCTTAATTCTTCAAAAGCTTCCAAAAGAATATGAGTCCTTGGTCAGGATCATATCTCAGTTGGATCCCCTTCCAGGAGAAGAGTATGTGCTTAGAAGGATTGAAAAGGATGATCTTCAATTAAAGATGAAGGAGAGCACAGGAACTGCTCTGGTGGGAAAGACACAAAAATCTGGGAAGAAGGCAAAGGCCAAAAAGTATTTATCAAAGGTCTTGTGTTATAATTGTCAGAAGAAGGGGCACTATGCAAAGGATTGCAAGGAGGCCAAGAAGAGGAAGAAATCCAAGGAAAGTGAAAAGGAAGACAAAGAGGTCAACCTTGCCATGGAAAATGTTGCTATGGTGGCAGTGAATGTTTCAATGGAACAAGCTGTTGTGGAACAAGTCCCCAACAAGAAGGCTAAAATCAAAGAGGATCAAGAGATGGACTTGATTGATTATGAAGTATGTAATCTTAATCTTGAAAATGAGAACTTATCAGTGGCTGATAATTCTTCATTCCTTACAGGAGGATTGTTGAAGGAGGATTTTCTTGTTTTGATTGATTCTGGTTGTACAGACCACATGGTTTTTGAGCCAAATTTGTTTTCAAATATTAGAGATTTTGATGGTGTTGTAAATATTGGCCAAAAAGGAAGAACAATCCAGATTAAGGGGATTTGAAAAGTTATTCTTGCAAATCACATGGGTTTCAAAATAATTTTTGAGAAAGTGTTCTATGTACCAGATTTGCCTTATAACCTTGTGTCTCTTGGAGTGCTCTGGAAAAAGGGTTTCCAGATTTGTTATCTGAAAGAAGATAAGTTTGTTATTGATTTTAATGGGAGAAATATCCTGAGTGGACAAGTTTGGAATAAGTTTCTCTGTGCTGACTTGTTCAAGAGTTCAGCTCTGAGCACTGTTGCTCACAATAGAAGTGGCCATAAGGTAAAGGACAGCAACTGTGAGAGTTGTACCTTAGGGGCCAAGACCAGGAATGTGTTCTCAAAGAGTAGAGACCACACAGAAGTTCCTAGAGAGGAATTATCCATTGATTTGGCAGTGCCATTTTCACCAGTGTCTCTTGGAGGGGCAAGATACTTCATCAATTTGGTTGATACAGCAACTAATTTTGTTTGGGTAAAACCAATAAGATCAAAGGATCAAACCACAGAGGAGGTTTCAGTAATCTTCAAAATCTGGAAACAGAATGGTTTGATGAGGGAGATCAAGAGGGTTATTACTGATGGAGGGGGTGAGTTTATGAGTAAAGATTTTGAGAAACTATTGAATGATTATGGTATCACTCATATAATTACTACTTCTAGTACTCCACAAAACAATGGAATAGTTGAGAGGATGAATAGGACTTTATTGGACAAAGTCAGAACTATTATGGCTCAATCTGGTCTACCAAAGTTTTTATGGGCTGAGTTGGTGTGCACAGTGTGTCTGTTGCACAATATTGTAAGTGTTAATGGGAAGTGTCCTCATTATCAGTTTTGGAAGTTGTACCCCAAAACATCACACCTAAGAACAACTAGTTGCTTTGTGTATTATATTGTCAACCATAATGAGATGGTTGGAAAGTTAGATCCTAGAGCCAGAACAGGGGCACTTGTGGGCTATGACTCAATAAGTAAGTCATACAGGATTCATTGTCCAGGGACAAGAAAGGTTATCCATAGTATGGATGTAAAATTTGAAGAAAGTACCTTTCCAATCAAAAGGGGTGAACCTAGTTCTGTTCAGGAATCACAGCAGGAAATAGCATTGGAGCCTATTTCCCCAGCAGAGGCGGGAGAGAATATCATCAGTGATGATATTGAGGTGGCAGACGTGCCACAGGAGGGTTCAGTACCCATTTCAGGGGGGTCTGTGGAATCAGAACCTGATAAGCCTCCAACTCCAGTTAGAAGGAGTGGCAGGATGAGAATGCCTGTTGATAGGTATGGGGAATGGAAGTCCCATTATGCTTCTGCGGAATATGAGGAAGATACACTTCAGGAACAGTGTATGCTTAATGAGATTCTACAGTTGAGTTCAGAAATGGGTAATAGAGTTAACCCAAATAGCTTTGGCCAAGCTATGAATTCTGATGAGGGAGCCAATTGCAAGAAAACTATTTTTGAGGAATTTGATTCTCTAGAGAATAATAGTGTGTTTGAAGTGGTTAAGCGGGATTCAGTTCCAAAAGGAAAGATCATTGTTGGGTCTAGATTGGTGTTAACAAAGAAGTTTGATACTAATGGAGTTTTGAAGAGGTTCAAGGCTAGATGTGTTTCACAGGTCTTCAAACGGAGAGAGGGTATTGATTACCAGGAGACTTTCTCACCAACTGGAAGGCTGTCCACCTTCAGGTACATCATTGCTTTGGCAGTGGAGTTGGGTGAAGAAATCAGACAGGCTGATTTTGTGACTGCATACTTGAATGCAAAACTTGGAGAGGAAGAGACTGTTTATATGTCAATTCCTGATGGTTTCAAGGAATGGCTGTTCAAGACCAAGCCAGAAACTATGAAGAAAATCTGTGTGAGAATTTTCCTCTCAGCAGATAAAGGGGAGAATTTCCTCAAGCTGTGTAGATCCCTATATGGTTTGAAGCAAGCAGCTAGGTCATGGTATGATACTATGAGCATGAAACTGATAGAGATTGGTTTCAAAACAAGTTTGGCTGGCCCTTGTCTCTTTTTGAGAAAGGATGCAATTTTGTTTTTATGGGTCTATGAAATTATCATTATTGGGAATGGTAAGGAGAGAGTCATGGAGACACTCAAAAAGGAGTTCAATATAAAAGATCTTGGTCTGGCACAGTAGGTGCTGGGAATAAAAGTTAGTAAGAGCAAGAATGGGATCAGGTTTGATCAGAACCATTATGTGTCAGCTCTACTTAAGCAGTATGGCTTAGAAGATGCAAAGGAGTTTTGTACTCCAATGCAGTCTAACATTTGGTTAGAAAAGTCTACAGATGAAGAGCATCTAGAGTTTGTTCAATTCGGGAATGATTATAGATCAGCTATTGGATCTTTGAATTATTTGGGGCAGTGTACAAGGCCAGATATTACTTATGCAATTGGGATTTTGTCACAACACTTAGAGAAACCATGCATGAGGCATTGGTCAGCGTTTAAGAGAGTTATGAGGTATCTTAAAGGAACAAGCAGTCTGGGACTGCAGTTTTCAAAGTCATCAAACTTTGACTTGGTTGGTTATTCTGATGCAAGTTGGGCAGATGGTAAAACTAGGGAATCAACAAGTGGTTTTGTATTCTTCTTAGGAAAGAATCTAGTGTCTTGGATGTCTAAAAAGGTGTCAGCAATGAGTCTTTTGTCAACAGAAGCAGAGTACAGAGCGTACTTGTCAGCTTCACAGGAAGCAAAATGGTTGAGAAAGGTCTTAGAGGATACTCATAAACCACAAGGGTTTGCGTTGTTGTATTCTGATAACCAGAGTGCCATTGTGTTGGCAGAAAATCAAGTGTTCCATTCTAGAACAAAACATATTGATTTTCATCAAACTATATACGGGATGCAGTTAACTGCAAAGAGATAGTGTTACGGTAAATGCCTACTGGGGCATTGATTGCGGGTATCTTAACTAAGGCATTAGATAGGAACAAACATGAAGGTTTTGTGTCTAGTATGCGTATGGCATCCCTTTCGGATTAAGGGGGTGTGTTAAAATGCGGACGCACTCAGGTAATGTGCATAGGAGTGTGTAATCCAAATGGGATGCAAAAATGGGCCTCCACGGCCCATTGGAAATCATGTGGGCCACGTGGGCCTATGTGGGTGTTATTGGTTTTGGGCATTTGGGCGCCAAAACAAGTTTTTATGGTCTTTTGGGACACGGGCCCTCACGGGCCCACCAGGGTGGATGGGCCACCCAAGCCAGATGGGGTTATTTGGGCATAAAAGGGCAAAGCTTTATTATGGACATACTTGGCCAGACGGGCTGGCCCTCCAAAGTATGTCATTCTCACAATTTGGGCTTGGGGCGGCCCATTGGGGCCGCCGCCCATGTTGCGGCCCATTTCGGGCCGCCTGTGTTCCTTGGTACGGCCCACATGGGGCCCGAAAGCCCGCGCGGGGCTGTTGCGCGGCCAAGGGATGCCGCGCAGGCCCGGCTGGTTGCGCCCGGCAAACAGCGCCGCGAAGCCGGGGCTCGCCCCCTGGCTTGCTCCCCCTCCCCTTGCTTGCCGTTGCAAGGGGGATGGGGGTAAGCTGGCTGGGTTGAACCAGCCATCAACCAACTGCAACAGTGCAGTCGGTCAGGGCAGGGAGGACCTGACCACCCCCTTGCCCAAGGAGGGGCAGCACCGGCCGCAAGTATAGCAACCAGAAGGTGGGGGGGAATTCATCACCCCTTCACCATCAAACTTGTTAAGCAACAAAGAGGGGCGCTCTCCCCCCCCCCTTTACCGAGGTGGAGGAGCGATGGGCCTGGGGGGACCTGATCACCTCCCAGGCCAATTTTCTTGACGACGCCCTGGGGTTATCAACCCCCAGGGCCCCTGATGAGGGGATTTGACTGCCCCCACCATGGATTTGAGAGAAAGAGGGGGGGAAAGCATGTCCGCTGGTCACACCCCCCCCATCTGAGTCTGAGACCGGACCCAGGTGTGCCCTGGGCCCACCTGGCCCATTTGAGGGGCCAGGGGCTGGCTGCATGAGGCAACCAGCCCATAAACAAGGTAATGAGGTCATCATGGCAGGTTGTAACGGACAACCAGCCAAGGGGATTGAACAGTTAATGGGCTGGTTCAGCCCCATTGAGGTGGAAACACCAGAAATAACCGGAATAGGCTGGTTGTAAGGGTACAGGGACTGATGCCATGTGGGCTGATGTAGTCCAAACCAAGTAACAAGGCCAGTAGAGCCTGTAGAGCTCTTTTGGGGCGGAAAATTTGCCTTTTGGCTTGTTGTATCATGGGCTCACAAGAGGCCAATCTTTTGTACTTAAGGAGCTCTTCTCCCTGCTGTTTTCCATCCATTCATTCATCATTCCAATCAAATTCATCCAACATATTGCCCCATTGTGAGAGCCCCATTAGCCAATATTGACACCCAGTGTCCAGCATTTCTTTTGCTTTAAATACTGCTCATTTGCCTAAGCTAATTGCTGGCCATAATTCTAACACCTTTTTCCTGACGGTTTCCCGCGGCACACAAGCGTGCTTTGTATTTCAAAAGGATTCTGTTCAGGTCAAATTTCTTTTGAAACACCCAGACCGTTGCAAGAAGATGAGCTCCGTGGGGAATCTTGTCAATTTCCCACACATGAAGCTTCTTCATAGCCTCCAGCTCCAGCTCAATTGCTCTAAGCCAGCTTTCCCAGTCTCTGGATTGCCTAGCTTGAGCATATGTTTGGGGCACGTCCATGGATTCCTTGAGGTATTGCGCGCCCGCTAATAAGGACATGGCAGGAGAGGAAAGACCGTGAGAGTCAGAAAGAGATAAATGCGCACGGCAGCGTGGATGGCTGATGATTTTGTGCTCTCCAATGCTTGAGTTGATCTTCTTTGGTGCAGGGCAATCTGCTGCTTCCAGGACAAAGTCCCACCCTGGCTTATTGGGCCGGGATGGTTGAACAAGTGAGCAATGATCTCCTTCCACAGGGGCAGGTGGATTGGGCGGGCCGTCATTTGCAGATGGGTTGGAGGGAGTTCCTTCTTCTGCAATGTTGGATTGAATGGGTGGTGGATCAGGGGTTGAGGGGTAGTCGCAAGGTAACACAAATTCCGCTTCATCTTCCAAGAGCTGGATAGTGTTGCCAACATGACAATCAGAAATACCAGGAAATGTGGAGTTGTCAAAAGCTACATCATGGCTTATGGTGATGGAACCATTGTCTGTGAGCAATCTCCAGTTGTGCATACCCACTTGGTATCCTAGCAGGATTCCTTTCTTTGCAGTTTTGTTGAATTTGAGTTGCAATGAATCTTGAGGGTGTGAATGTATGCAGGACATCCAAAAGGATGTAAGAGAGAGAGCGGATATGGTTTCCTAAACCACAGCTCGTGAGCGGATCTCCAGTTAGTTTTTCTGGTGGGGGTTATGTTCTCATAGAAGACAGCGGTTATAACTGCCTTTTTCCACAAGTGGTGGGGTAAGTTGGCTGTTTTTAAAAGAGCTCGGGATTTTTCAGTGGTGGTTCTATTACCTCTTTCCGCAACTTGATTCTGCTGGAGCATATAGGGAGCTGAGATGTGCATGCTTGTTCCATTCTCTGCCAGGAATGTTTTGAACTCGCGGGAATTGAACTCTCCTCCTCCATTGGTAACAATTTTCTTAATCTTTTTTTAATGTAGGGTAGTTACCATTGCGTGATAGAGTTTGAAGCAGTTAAAGGCATCTGACTTTCTTTTTAAAATATATACAACTTTTTAAGAGGTAAAGGAGTTGGTCAACTTGAAGTAATACTCCTCCCCATTTGCCGTGGCCGGTTTAACTCTTCCACTGAGGTCCATATGGACATATTCCAATGGCTTGGTTGGACTGGGCAAGCTTGATGGAAATAGAAGGCAAGTTGACTTAGAAAGCCAACAGGGTTCACACAAGACCATGACTTTGGAGATGCCAAACATCTTTCCAAGGGGTTTGTTACTGGGGTGACCGGCCTTCTGATGAAGGAGATCCATGTCAGCTGTTTGCACTTGCGTTGACCAGAGAGATGAGGGTTGCGCCAACTCACTTTGAGCCAATTAAAAGTTCACAACAAATATGTTGCCCTGCAGAAAGCCATTGAACAGGGGATATTTATTGTTGGTCACTTGGAATTTATTGCTTTTCCCGTTAGGTGGGGTAACAAAGTATCCTCTTTGATAAAGTCTACCCTTACTGATGAGGGTTCCGACAAGGCCAGGGACGTGAAGGAAGTCAAATTAGGTGGATTTTCCTGAGGATGACTTCACCATGACTTTTCCATGGCCTTTGCAGTTCATAGTTTTACCATTGGCAGGTTTGATTTTGGACTTGTTGGTGACGTAAGTGGTGAAAGTGTTTCTGTCCAAAATCATATGATGCAAGGCACCACTGTCCAGATAGGCAACATTTTTTCGCCCTTGGGCAGCCAGTGCTAGGGCTACGCAGTGAAATACTGAGCCTATAGACGGTTGCACAACATCATCAGTCTATTCATTTGATGTTTTGTGTTGAGACAATCTTGCGGCAGGATTATTCTTGTTGTTTTTCTTTGACTTTTTCTTATTGGCTTGTTCTTTTTCAGCTTTCTTGAGCTCAGGATGAAGTTCCCAGCATTTGTGTATTGGATGCCAGGTGTTTGCATTGTGCTCCCTGTTCTTGCATTCAATGTTGTTCTTTGCTAATAAGGCAGATTCTTGTTTAACCATGTGATTTTTTGTTTTCACAGTTGTTTCTTTTGATTTTTTTTCAAGATATTTTTTTATGGTGTCTAGTGTCAATGGTTGTTGGCTTTTGAGTAGGTCTTTAACATTCTCTAGGTGCTTTGGGATTCTACTAATAATTACTTTGGCTAATAATTTTTTATGGAGGTGAAAGTCTTGCGGTATTCCTATCTTGATTCCTACTGAGCGCATTGCCCTTCTATGGTGTGCTAGTTCTTTGAGGAAGTTGTTGAAATTATTGTGGAATGATATGTTCAAGAATTTTTGGAATACTTTGGCTTGATTTTCAATCAAATTTGATTGGAAGTAATTTTTGATATCCAGCCACAGCTTGAGAGGATCCGTATGGTTATTGTTGTTGACTAATTGGTTGATATTGGGTTGTCCCATATAATGCAGGATGATTCCAGTGGCTTGGAGTTTTCTGGAAAAATGCTGGCAAAGTTCAGAGGGGTCTGTTATGGGATGATTGGAGAGACCGGGAATGACATTTTGAATGAATTCGGCTAGTCCTCTTTCCATGATGTGGGCACTGACTTGGATCCTCCATTCTGCGTAGTTGGCATCTGAGAGTTCAGGAAGACCGCAAGGAGAATTATTGAATGACATGTCACTTTCAAGTTTGATTCCAGAGTGGCAGCCCTGGGCTCATAACCAGTTGAAAGACCTATTTGAATCACGTTCAGAACCTTTTAGAACTGAGTCTAATACAATGATGAACTCGAGATAACACACAAACCTATTTTAATCACGTTCAGAACCTTTTATAACTGAGTCTAATAGGATGATGAACTCGAGATAACACACAAACCTATGACAAGTGGTTTGTAAGTAAGAACCCTCAGGGTAGGATAAATGAGAAACACAAACAAAAACAAGTTTATTGATTTCTTATGAAGAAAATGAGAAAATATGAATGTTTAGGAAAGACCTATTTGAATCATGTTCAGAACCTTTTAGAACTTAGTCTAATAGGATGATGAACTCAAGATAACACACAACCTACGACGAGTGGTTTTTAAGTAAGAACCCCGAGCGTAGGATAAATGAGAAACTCAAACAAAAACAAGTTGATTGAGAAGAAGGCTCAATCTACAAGATTTCTAACCAAGGTTATAAAGACTACACAAAGAGGTTAGGTTAGGTTTTTTTTTGATTATCATCATTTTTCCATTGTGTGGAATAGGCTGTACAAGTTATTTGAAAAGATTGACAATTATAATGGCAGAATTTGAAAATTAGAAGTGTATAGTGTTCAATTTGAAACTTTGCTCAACAAACTTCCTGTTGGGAGCAAATTTTTCTCCAAAATCAATCCCCCAGCATTTGTAGGTTACCCATGATACAGTGTTGTGATTTTTTTGTTCTGGTGTTGGGAGTGTGGATGGTTTCAATTTATCAAACCACATTTTTCTGAGAAAATGATCACAAGTTTTATCACAATCTTCCCATGCATCTTGACTTTTGATATCTTTTAATTCAATGGTGCGCAAGTCTTTCCAGTAAAATGGATCCTTCTTCAATTTGCTGAGATGAGATCACTGTTTCAGCATAACTTTTTCTGTTCTTTCTTGTATTTGGTATCTATTGACTATTTTTGTTCCCCCTGAAGAGTTTACCGTTGAAGAAACTGCAGATGTAGAGTCATTCTGAGTTGAGATATCCACTACTTTGTCAGCTACGGACCAAGCTTGATCAAGGGTATGAGCAGACTCCAATGAGTTTTCATTTTCTACCCTTTTTTTTGGAGGTAACTTCAGTGCTGTCCCCTCAACAGGAAAATCTCAACCTTCATCTATCTTGATTTTGACGTTGCTAGTGGGATGAGTGAGGCAGGCGTTGAAGTCAAGAAGCTTGATGGTTTTTGTGTCAAAAAATTGATTATCCTCCATGAGTATCTTGTAAGATAGTAGATCCTGATTGTATCCTACAGTTTTCCCATTTGCGCAACAAGGTTTGATTTTTGTTGACAATACCATGTCACCAAAAAAAAAAAAAGTTATGGGATTACCAATAGGATTAAATTAACTCAGCTCAATTTTCCTTCCTTTGAATTGCTTGTGTGGCAAAAGGTTGGATCTATGAGAAGAAAACTGGTTAATAATGAGAGTACAGGCTTTAAGTATTATACACCAGTACTTGGTAGTAGTTTTTGATTCAAAGAGAACGGTTAAACGGGATTTGAGGATAGTTTGATTGTATCTCTCAGCCAGCCCATTCTGTTTGAGAGTATTAGGATCAGAAAAAGTATAGACTTGTTGGAAAATTCGGTAGGATCATTGGAGAATATCCAAATTTTTTTGATTCCCTATTTATCAGAAATTGGAGAGTATATGCAGTTTTACTTTTATCTTTAATAAGAATTTCTGCAACAAATATTGTACAGCTGTCAACAATTTTCAGTATGTAAGAATCATGATAAACGCTTCTTGGATTAATGGATCCTCTCCAGTTGCAATGCAGCTCTTGAAAGGGTTTTTTGGCTTTTTTATGTTTTTAGGTGAAAGAAGCTTGAGTGATCTTTCTTTTGGTCATTTTCTTTGTCCAAGTCCGCCAAAAAAAAAATGGATTCAGCCTAGGATTCTTTGTTGAACAACCAAAGCCAAAAACATTCTGTGCTGTGATATTTCACCTATTGCAAAACCAAATGCTACTCATCAAAGTGAGCAAGTGTGTGGGGTAGAATCTGCTCTCTTCTGGCAAAAGATGAGGTAGAAGATGAGACTGGGATGACTTGAGGAGGATCTGGAATATCTTCTTCAAATATCTTTTCCCATTCATCTTTTATGTTGGCCAGAAGGTTTTAAATGATAACACAACTGATGATCCAGTTGATGAGGATCTTTATTTCTTTGTAATTTTGAAGCTGGTTTTGAATTTCCCTTAAGCTTGCCCATCTTCCTTTCAGAATTGCTATGGCATGCTCAATCCAAATTTGTTTTTGGGAAAGATGATAGTTGAAATCAGTTTTGGCTTGATCATTGGATGAAACATTGCAGTATGTTGGAACCACATCATTCCCACTAGCATAAGCTGAATTTTCCAGAAGGTATTGATCTTGGTCAAAGTAGTTATCTTTTTGTTGGGCAATCTGCATCTTATTGAAAACATAGGAATCATGACAAGAACCTGGAAGGCCAGCATGGAGGGATATGAAATTCTTGTTGTTATCATAAACCAGTTGTAGTCACACAGAGTATCTATACAAACAGATAAAAAATATTTGATCAGTGTGTTATCAAAGTTCTTATCAAAGGATTTGGAAATGAAATGAATCAATTGCCTTTTTTTTCAAATCAAAATAGTGGTTGCCATCTAGCTTGGGTTTTTGACTCAAGGGGATAGTGGTTCCATCAACAAAACCAATGCAACCGCAAAAGCCTTCAGTCTCCATTACTTGAGATATCTCCTTGCATTCTTCTTTTGTTGGCCAACAAAGGACCAAGCAACAGAAAGATAGGATAGCAATCATGACTCTTTTGGTTTATAAGTCAATGGATCAATAACTTGTGAGAATTATTGGCAAACAAGCTTATTCAAAGAGCAGTACTTAAAGCAAAAGAAATGCTGAGAAAATAATGTCTTATGATTGATCCTAAATATGAGGCAGAGGCAATGGTGCAGTGGTGAATGTGAATGAATTGGTGAATGAATGGATGGAAAAAAGCAGGGAGAAGAGCTCCTTAAATAAAAAAGATGGGGCTCATGTGGAGCTCATGTAATGACAAGAAAAAGGCAAAAATTCCGCCCTTAATGGGGTCTGCAGGCTCTACAAGCCTTGCTGCTTAGTTTTGGCTTACTCAGCCCACTTGTCATTAGTCCCTGAAACCTTATGACCAGCCTGTACCAGTTGAGTTTGGTGTTTCCACGCTTACTGGGCTGAACCAGCCCTTGTTTCTGTTCAGACCCTGGCTGGTTGTCTATTACAATCAGCCCTGTTACATGTTTACAATTCCCTCTTGACCATATTGGTCCTTATCACCAACTCACATGGCTGGTTGCCTCCTGCAACCAGCCCCTGGCCCTTGGATTGGCCAGGGTGGACCCAGAAACGCTCTGGGTCCATTCAAAGTTACAGGAGGGGAGGTTTAACCAGCGGAAATGCGTGTCCTCCCCCCCTCTTTCTCTCAATCCCTGGAAGGAGCAGTCAAATCCCCCCCCCCCAGGGAACCCTGGATGTTGATACCACCCAGGGCATTACACAAATGGGTGGGCTGGGGGGTGGTCAAGCCCACCCAGCCCAAGGTCACCTCCCCCTTGGTAAGGGGGGGGGAGATGGCCCCTGAGACCTCTTTGTTTCCACACAAGAGATGGGGGGGTGGTCAAATCCCACCCCACCTTGCTGGTTTCCTTGTTGTGGCCGGCCTAGTTAGTCCACACATGAGGTGGGGGGGTGATCAAGTCCCCTCCCACCTTGACGGTTGCCTTGTTGCGGCCAGCCTAGCTGGTTGAGGACCAGCCAGTCTCCTCTCCCCCTCGCAAATGAGCAAGGGGAGGGAGGGAGGCTGCGATTGACCAAGCAAGGTGACTGGGGCCGCGGCCCCGCACACAAGCGGGTGGGGGGACTCCAAAATGGAGCCCCCTACCCAATTGACGGCCCTGCGCAGGATTTTGGGCCCCGCAACAGGCCCCAGAGAGAAACAAGCGGCCGCAAAAAGGGCCATGGCGCAAAAGCCATAAAATACATACTTTGGTGGGCCAGCCTGTCTGGCCAAGTATGTCCAAAATAAAGCTTGGGCCCATTTATGCCCAAATAAGCCCGTCTTGCTAAGGTTTCCCATCCACCCTGGCGGGCCCTGACAGGCCCATGTCCCAAAAGACCCGGAAAACGTGTTTTGGAGCCCAAATGCCCAAAACCAATAACATCCACATAGGCCCATGTGCCCCACATGATTTCCAATGGGAAATGGAGGCCCATTTTTGCATCCCATTTGGATTATACACTAATATGCACATTACCTGAGTGCATCCATATTTTAAGAAAACTGACCAGGAATAGATTTTCTAATCAATGAATTGCTGCTCCGTTTCCATTTGATCCCAATCTCACAAGAGCAACAGCCAGTTGGATAGCTGGATTTTGTTGAGGATTCCAAAAATTGTTCTGGAAGATGTGGTGGTCTTCAAACATCCCCAAAAGTTTCATGAATGAAGGCAATAAAGTTCGGAACAGTTGCTGGAAGCTTAAGTTGGGGAAAAGATGAAGCTTTTGCCTTTCATACCTAGGGTTGTGGAGAGCGCGTCTTCTTGGAACCATGTATTGCTTTTCCAATAGATAATTCAAAGCTAACCAATTTGATTCCAAATTGGAGTCTGAATCAGAGTCTGAATCATAGTCAAATAATAAAAAAATTTCAGTCAGATTTTTTGCATTTTCAACTTGCTACCAGGAAGTTTGATTGGACATGTTGATAAAGATTGAGATGTGATGTAGGGTGATGAGATAATCATGGGATGTGTGTGATGTGATGGAGATGTGAAGCAATGGAGATGTGAAGCAATGGAGGTGAGATTTGTGTGATGCAATGGAGATGGGATTGGTATGGATTTGCCAAGCTGGAGGTGTGGATGGGTGTTTTGCATGAGATGGATGGTGATAATGGCGGGTTTAATTTTTGAACCCTGCCATTTTCATCAAAACCACCATTTTGAAATATGCCAGTTAGGGGGTATGTGTACTTCAGAAACCCGCCATCAAAAATGGCAGTTTTGGCCCAAAAAAAAAATGTTGTGTTTATAATGGTGGGTTTGCTAACTTTGATACGCACTAATCAGGGAAGTTTGTAATTTCAGCTTATCAAATTGCCATTGTGGTGGATTTCCTTGGCAACAGGGAATGCACATGAGGTTGACTTGAAAAATGAAATTGCATATGGTGAATATGAATGATAAACATCAGAATAAGTAGAACAGCTTGCCTCATGCTGAAGAGTATTGATAATTGTAATGTTTCCAAGAATGGTTGGTTTGTCAGTAGTAGTCCCTGAAAGCAAGCGCCAGACACTAGAGAAGGGAGTTTCATGATGGCCTATGTCCACTCTCTTGGAGAAATTTCTACAGGAAAGGAGGCAACAATGTGAGACAACGCACATTCAGAAAAACAACTGAGCCCATAAACAGATGCCAATCAATTTGCACCAGTAGAACAAAAGAGGAATTGAGAAATGGAACAATTACCTGTTAGATTACATAGTTGCCATGAGAAGTTCATTTACTGGTATGTGCCACCCACATCATAGAATGCTGGGATAAGTACACCTCTTCCGGGGTGATTAGCCAAATAGCTATGAATCAACCGCTCCTTACTCAACAGCGCACTTAGCTCACACTATGCGCAAGGAGCTGACAATTTGGTCAACTTGTTGCGCAGACACTACAGGGGACATGCTTATGTGAGAGGCCCACATTTCAAGCGTCACCAGCCCTGGCGCTTTGTCATCTGAGTGGTGGAGCATCACTCCTTTCTTTCTTTCATGCACGTTGTCACTGGACACTTGCATAATAAGCATAGGATTTTCTGGCGCACTACTCAATGTTTAGCTTGACATGCCATGGGTTTTTGGAATTTCCAAAACTTTATCAGGTTGCATGATGCATGTGTGGTACTTTTAACATTCAAGATAATACACTGGGGTCATGCACATGCATAAATTCAAGCTGGTTAAGACTGGCTAGGCGCTCATCCAACTGGGTTCAATCATTCTCTATCTATCAACATTGTTGATTTTTAGTCTATCCACCCTGTATAAATACACTTCTCTTTTTGATCCAACTGCTTGACTCAAAACCATCTACTAGCTCTTTCTGCAACAACATGAGCCTTAACAAGCTACATTCTTACAACTCACTCAGCACTAGTGGGATATCTATGGCCAAAATAGCAAATAACATGCCTCATCATTTAGACTCCAAAATTCAAATTCTCTGACAGAAATTGAAGGCCAAAGATGATGCACTTTCTGGTTTGCTTGAGCGTATCAAAAACTAGAATTGCAAGGCTCAAAACAACCAAAGCCTCCCACCAAACTCAAGCAAGCAAAGCTTGATTCCCAAAACATACGCAGTGTTAGTGTTCCACTCACTTCTCCCATCTCCAAACCAACCCCAAAGAAACCTTCAACACCTAAGAAATTGGCAAAGCCTCTGAAGACCCCTCAAGCCTCTAGCAAGACACCCAAAACCCCACCTAAACTCAAGTCCACCCCAAGCAGTACCCCCAAGCGTCACCCTCACCAAATGGTGTTATCTTGAATGCCAGATGGTTTTGCCAAAACCAAGGTGAGTTGATTTCTGCTAATATTGACCCTTCAATCAATCTTAACTTACAAAATGTTTAGGAGGCCTTATTCACCCACATAAAAACATTGTGGGGTCTCTGTGAACAGCGTGCTGTCCCACCTATCCCCAACCCGTAGACAATTTTTGAGTTCAATTGTTGATTTTCTGATGCTCAACAAATCTCAAATGTCATCAAAAACCTTAGTTCAGCCACCTTGATTGCTAAGAACAAAATTTACAACCTCAAAAATTCTTGGACTGGCCAAAAGAAGATTGGTTGAGGTATTGTTCATGTTGAACAATTCTTCATTCTTCATGTTCATTCCTGTATGGGAAGGGCTGGGATTTGACTTTGGGCTCCTGATCTTGATGATGCCCCGGATTCTTTGCACAACAAGTCCTGTTGACTAATTGCCACCAAGAAATTCTTTCAGGTTTCAGCCGGTGGAGCATATGAGTACATGAACATCAACCTTTGCTACATTGAGGATATTGGATTACTCACCATGGCATATAGCCACTATGTGCATTTTGTCATGTCTCAACGTTATCAAAAGGAAAGCAAAGAGGCTGGAAATCACAATTAAGATGAAGAGAAGAAATTTATCCAAAAGGGAAGACAATGAGTAAGTCCATTGCTACCATATTCATGACCATATGCATGACTTACTGATGATTTACTTACCTTGACTCCCAACCTTAGCTTTGGGATGCGCAATACAATTTTTCTTGTGACTGCAAGTTACCCAAGAGATACCAGAAAATATTGAGCCATGTCAATGCGCACAGCAACAATGAGTACAATCAAAAGTTGGTGGTATATATCATCAAGACCCTACCTTTCAGATCCCAAAGTGCCAATATATTTTTCTGTTGAATAAATGAGGAGATGATCAAAGCTGATCAAGTTGAAGGCAAGCAATCTCAAATCAGCAAAAGATGCATGCCTAAGAGTCCAAGAATGAGTGAAGCGCTCAAAGCACCTCCAGGTCTTCCAATTGACTACTACAATGTAGACTGGTTCAACAATTTGACACCAAATCAGAAGACAATTATTGCCAACAGGCACAATGTGGCTTTTCTTCCCAATCCAAACTTATCCCTAAGAGGTGCTCAGAATCCTGATGAAAATAAAAGCAGCAAAAAATTTACCAAGATATACTGGTAATCTGCAACAAAAAATTACAATCTCTCACATGAAATCAAGGGCAGTAGCAATGAAGAGGAATTGGAAGAAAACAATGATGGAAATGGAAGTTACTGCAGGGAGAGCATTGATCTGGAGGAAGAATCAAACGGTGAAGACAATGATGATGAGGAAGATGATTCTGAAGAAGGAAGATGATTATGAGGCGGAAGTTGATTATGAGGATGAGGAGCAACTGAAAGAAAAAGTGGACTATGCAAGTAGAGGGACTTATGTTGGTTACCAGAACAAGGCCATGGCTGTTGCAACTGGTTACAGTTACCATGCAGGCATGAGTATTCATGAATGGGCAGAAATCCAAAAATCAAATGGCCCAAATCCCCATTGATATGGCTAGTCATACTTGGGGTTCTCTCATTTTTCTTCTTATTTCATGGATTCTTTATTTTTATTCTTTATTGCTATTGTGGTCTCAGTCACTCTTCTCAATTGAGCTTGTACATGTTATTAATACGGCTTGTATATTTTGTTTTCTTCAAAGGCCGGTAAAGTTTAATCAGGGAGATATGCAAGATAGCAATGGAAATTCATTGTAAAACCAATTTCACAAAGAAAGATATGTTTGTGTATAGATAGAGAGAATAGAAAACTTCAGAGGAGGCAAAGCAAAGCTAGTTTTCCTCATTCAAAGAATAATAAAAAAAGGAAACATTGGTCAGGAGAAAAAAAGGAGGGCTGCCTCCAGTTACAAATTGAGAAAGGATGATTCATGAGGTATGGATCAGCCCTGAAAGGTCCACTTGGTGGGAGCCACAGGAAAAACAAGATAGGGGGGTTTGGGCACCCCAAGGCCCCAAGCTGGTAGCTGGCGGTACGCACACAGCAACATGACACCTGAGTGTGTTGCAAAGCAATGGGTACCCCTTGAAATCTTCACTTGAGTCACTTGCATAAGTTAAAGCCACCCCTTGATGTCCCCCATGTCCCTGTATTCAGTTACCTCATCCTGTACTTCAACCATCAGTACCATTCAAGATCCATCTATGCCATGACACATATTCAATATATGCCTGACAAAACCAAAACAGACTGCCTGGCCATTCATGAATTTGATGAGATGATTGTGTGGTGATTGGGCCACTCTCACGCCCTCCTTACATTGAACAGAAGGCATGTCCTTGGCATAACCCCTGAGAATCTGGGCCCCATTGGGGTGTTGTAATTGGCAATAATCCTGTATTGAGCCATCTCGAGATTGCAGAAACTTGAGCACTCCCTTGTATGTTGCATGATCCAATGCAAAATCCACCTTTGATGCAATCAGATTTTCATGTGGATACATTGAATGTTGCACTGATAGAGGCTGAACCTGACAAAACTTAGTCAGGATTGTCTTGCCCATCTCATCTGCTCAAAAAAACACATCCAATCAGCACAAATGAAGCATTTCCAGAAAAATGTTTTGACACCCACAAATCAAACCATTTCTCTTGATGCGCTGCAACAATACATTCAGCCTCTCACCGCCAAATTCTGACACATTTGCCAAAGGGCCCACCATTTCAGCTGTTTGGGCAAGTGGAGTTAATAATGGTGGTTGGGGGTGATTCTTGCATTTGTCCACAAGGTTTTTGAAGTTTGAGTGTAAATTTGATACTCAGTTTGGATTGCAAGGGGGTCTCCAGTTTTGATTGTTTTGGAATCCAGGATGATAGTGCATACAACCAGAGCAACCAAATTCTCAATGAATGTTGATGAGATATTGCAAGATTCCCCCAATGCAAAATTGAGGAAAAAATTTGGCAAGTAGATACTAAAAATAACTTTCCATTTGCTGGCCTTCAACCTTCTGCTTTTGGTGGCTCCAAGATTGCCCAATACCCTGGAAATTCCTTGGTGGACCACAAATTCATTGATGTTGTTGAAGACTTGGGTGATTTCTGCCATGGAAAAACCTTCAAATGGATCTGGATCATCCTGCTCTGAATCTTCTGAACTGGAATCCACATTGCTCCAATCATTTTCTTTGTTCTTTGAGTTGGGCCCACTGTCACTAAAAACCGGTTTTTGATTTTCCTTAACTTTTCCATGTATGATCCAATGCAAACAACATTTAAAGTGGTGCACCCAAACCCCCTTGTACCAATTGTGCATGATACCCAGAACTGTGCCTTTTACAGGGTTCCAATACAGTAAATGGTTGAGTTCCAGCCAGTGCACTCCATATTTTTTTACAAGGTTCTTTCTAACAATGAGTGTTTGACTTTCATTCCATTGTTGAGCAACTGAAAAAACTGTTTGGTGATTTCTTGCTTGTTCAAGGGCCATATTTTTAGTTCCTTTGCGAGTAATCTTGAACCACAAGCGAAATTGGGTGGCAGAATTTGAAGCAAAGCCAGAAACTTTGTGTGATTCTACAACATCACCAATGACCCCAGCCAATCTAACTGTGACATATCAACCACAAGGAAATAGTGTAGTTCTAATTTTGCAAGGATAATTCAGATTGATAAGTTTTTCAACTAATGGCTGCAAGATGTTACTAATTGTTGTCATGTTGGGTTGATTGGTTGCAGGCACCATCCCTGAAATGAATGTATATTTTTTTTGATATCACAATGCTAATGGAAGGTTGAGGCAGTTAAGGGCAATAACCCCCATGGACACCTGTTTGCCTGAAATTTTGTTGCCCAATGTATTGAACCAATCAACAAATAAGGTGAAGGCTAGCTGGAGATGAGATTATTTTTAGGAGGTTGAGGGATTACAAGTATCTTGGTAGAGGTTACTAGCAGCCAGAGAGCTTTTGTAATTGGTGACTTGTCCTCTGGGATGAGATGCAACTGCAGAAGCCCATTTATCAATTTTTCGCTCAACTTCTTCTAATTAAAAGAACCATCTAAGCCATTTGTGGAGACTTTGAGTTGCAAATGTTGATCAGGGTACATAGAATTGAGCTTTAGGCATGTTCCAAGGGCAACAAAAGGACTGTTTTTGGACAAGAGAGTCAGGAACCAAGTTTGGTTTGTGCAGTTTCTGACAGCATTCAGATAGAGTTGGAAGTGGTTTATACAAGCACTCTAGAGGGGCACTTTCTGGATTTTACAAGGAGTAGCAGGTTGGGAAGCAAACAAAGACTTCAATTTTAGGATTCAAATTGAGTTGTTTGGTTATGTTTTGGACATCTTGAGGTATTTTCTCCAAATAATTGTCATTGTCTCATGCGCATAATTGTAATAAGTAGATGATGTAACCTCAAGAAATTCTGCAGTTTGATTGACTCATTCCGCATACAAGGAAGAGCCAAGAAATGAAAACAAGAACACAGCCCAAAGCAGATTTGTCAGTTAAGGCAGATGAAATCACTAAAAAATAATGGCTACTAACGGTGTGGTGTCATTATATAGTCTCTGATTGGGAACTGCACCGGGGTCAGTGCGGTCAGCATTTGGTAGGTCAGGCTCAACACCCGGATGCGTGCAGTCTCAGAACTGGCCGCTGCGGGCTCAGCAGCAGCTGCAGCGGGCTCTGAAGTAGGTGCCGCGGGGCCTGGCATACTGGGCATTGGTTGGGCTTGATTGGATGTAGCGGGCCGCTGCCTGCTTGGACATTCAGACCCAAGAATGGAGCCGGCCCAACCAGGTTTGCGGGCAGCTAGTTTGGGGAAGTAGGGCGGGGCAATTGGGGCTATGGGCGCGGGCCAACCCACGGGGCAGGGAATCATGCGGTGCGCAAAGGGGATACGGATAAGTGGCGGGCTATGAGTAGGGCGGGGCCTAGGGCCGCGTCATGAGAAGGAAAAACTGGA
Source organism: Puccinia polysora (assembly GCA_025617555.3). Taxonomy (NCBI): domain Eukaryota; kingdom Fungi; phylum Basidiomycota; class Pucciniomycetes; order Pucciniales; family Pucciniaceae; genus Puccinia; species Puccinia polysora. Next base: position 10,757,356 of record CM062644.1, read on the forward strand.
AGTAAGTTATGGTAAGCGGGCAGGGAATGGGTTAGGGTTAGGCTAGGGTTCTGGTTTTAGGGTTTCTTTTACATTTGTTGTTTGGCTGTTATTGTGCTTTTACTTAGGTGAGGTTTGAGAGGGTGGGAATAAAGCCCGCACTCTCAATCCCAGCTCTGGGGAAGATCTTATCTTACCATTCAATTGGATCTTGGGACAAGGAAAGGAAAAGTAAAGGGAAGGAGAAAGAGGAAAGAGAAAAGAATGAGGAATGGATGAATGAAAGGATATGTAAAGGAAAGAAAATTCATCTCTTTATCTATCTATCTCTGTCTCTTTACTGGAGCATCATTATCCTTACAGACACTAGGACCATTGATTCTGGAACTTGAGGATACCTAGGGGACTTTCACCCTCTTGGTTTCCACAAGAGGCATCTTGCTGTGGATCATCAAAAGTGGTAGAATGTGCATCTTCCAAAGGCTCTGCATCAGAGATATTTTTCTTGGTAACATTGGAAGTGGCAAAAGACAGTTCCTTGAGCAAAGCTTCCAAATTTCTGGGATTGTTTGTGTTTTGGTACCAGTGTTTTCTTTGCATGCCTGAATGAACCCAAACGCCTTGACAGGTTTCACTGGCTAAATTGAGGTGGGTTTTTTCTTTAAACTTTGGGCATAGGGATAATTCCAGGTTGATTGTTGAACGGAGAGCTGATTTTCAAAAAGGTAGTGACTTGGGGAGTAGGTGAAAATAGATGAGGGAGACAGTCAATTTACAGTGTGATGCTCCCACCACTCAGGTGACGAAGCGCGGGGGCTGGTGACGCTGGAAACGCGGGCCACTTACATAAGCGTGGCCCCTGTAGCATCTGCACAACAAGTTTCCCAAATTTTCAGATCCTTGCGCGTAGTGTAAATTGGTAAGAGCATCACTCATATTAAGATTCTGAGGCTGTGGGTTCAAATCCCACAGTGTTCAATTGTTTTCATATGACCTCTAACATTACCTTGTTGATGGTGACTAATAATTGTTGGAACCTGGTGGTCCCATCCTACTTGTCTGCAACCCTTTCACCCACAGGTTGACACTGACCTGGAGAAGGGTACTTATACCTGCTCTGTGTCCCATAGTAATACAACCTTACCAATGTCCCATACCATTTCCCAACAGGTTATGAGCCTGCATTACCAGCTCTGCTGAAGATCTCCCATTTTTTCTTAACGCTCCATTCAAAAAAGAAATTTCTTCTATTTCTTCCCCTCTTCTCCTTTTCCCCTTTCCCATTCTTAGTTTGTCTGCAATGTTGGCCAACCCCTGTGCTTCTGTGGATTGTGTTGTTTCTTTCCTCAGCAATCTACAGATCTTCCTCAAGCATACCAAATCCTCATTTTCTCCTTCATTCCACCATACTTGACTCAATCCACAAAGATATCCCCCTCATTGCTCTGATTTTACTTCCCGCTCTTGTTGGCGGGGTCCTACTTCCCGCTCTGTGGCTTGGAGGAAGCAAAATTCAAGACTACACACTGATCCAAGTCCAAAGCTCCAAGAGGTCCATCCAAAGACGCTTAGTGGGGCACAAGACACACTTGACGCTGTTGCAGAGCAGGCTGACCATGTATTTATTCCTGCCATGGTTTCTCCCCAGCTTGTGGATTGTTCTGCACCACCGGATGATTGCAGGTCAGATTACTCTGAAGATCAGGAAGATCAATCATCATCTGTTGAGTTTGTCATTAATAATGATGCAAGCAAGTCCCCAAGCAATCCTGGCCAAGAATTCAATACCACCCAACCAGATGATGAGCTTCAACTCAATCTACAGTCTCTCCGGACCATGGCTCCCTACTACAACACTCCACCATTGTAACCACCTCATCTCTGACCCATGTCCCCCTACTTGGAAGAGCAAGAGCCACAACATTTCACAACCTCTTACCTTGACTTGGATGAAGAACCAAGGTTTCAGCCTCCCATAAAAACATACCACCACTTGAACAATGAGCAAGAGCCCACACCTCCTCTCAGAAATTGTATTTTCTACTCCAATGGTCCCCCAGTATCACCACCTCTGCAACATCAAGACTGGTACTTGGCTCCCTACTCCATCAGCCCACCAGCATCACTGCCTGATCTCCAAGCCCCATTGCCTACTTTGATCTACCACCGCCATCCCCACCTCTCAGGTCCAAGTTCCAATACCTGATCCCACTACATGACCAACCACCGTCTCCCATTGTGGACCAAATTAGATCTTACAACGACAGGATGGATAGTTACAATGATTCTGGAGGATATGGAAATGACGGTGGTGGAGGCTACAATTATGATGGTGGGGGTGGGTATGATGATGGAGGAGGTGGATATGACTATAGTGATAACTTTGGAAACTTAGACTACAACTAACACTAGTTCTTTTATTTCTTCTCTTCTTTTCAGTCTCTTGTTTCTCAATCATCTCACCAATTGCTGTCAGAGTTTAAGTTTTCATTTATGTGACTTTCACTGGAGTTCAGAGTACCATTGATTGGATTGATTTGATCTTATTATTTTTAACCTTCAAGTACTAAAACAACAGGTAAAATGTAACTGGGCTGTGTTGTAGTATTGTGATTATCAGACTGTTTAGTCATGGCTATCAGACTCTTTAGTCATAGCATTTCACTTACCATGTCACTTAAACTGCTTATGCTAATTTTACCTTATTCATTTTGTACTCAACCACTTGTCAGCCTATAGTGTATTTAGTCTATATAAACACCAGTGCTCTCAAGTGGAATTCATTATCTGTTCAGCCAATTACATCAACCGGAGTGTCCTTTTCCTCCTGATCTCAGGTCCGTTACGCTTGACGTTACAAGCTCCTTTCACTCATTTATTAATTCCTTCATCCAATTTGAGCTTCAGCTGTTTTCACTTTTACAATTGTTACTGTATAGACCAAGGGGTGGGTTCTTTTTGATTGCTTCTCCCATTACCACTATATGACCAATGGGGCAGGTTTGTTCTTCTTGCTCTTTAAGGAGTGCAAGTGTCTAGCCAAGGGGGTGGGTGTTGGAACCTGGTGGTCCCATGCTACTCAGCTACAACGCTGTCACCCACAGGTTGACACTGACCCAGAGCAGGGTACTTATACCTGCTTGATGTCCTATAGTAATACAACCTTACCAATGTCCCATACCATGTCCCAACAACAATGAGCAGAGCCCAATGGTAGGCGGATGGGCCTTGGGAGGGTTGTAGACTCCAACACATAAGAATTGACTATTAGCAGGCTGGTTTCAGAGCATAGTGTAGCGCCCTGCACAATGGACACTACATAAGACCTGCATTAGTGACTGTTGTCATGTGTAATCCAAGTTTAGATTTTGGCCAAGCCAGGCATAAATTATGGCCAAAATTTGTATGTATGTGACATTTGTTATTCCTGCCAATTCTCTTGCTGAGTAGCATAATTCTAAGCCCTCTTGTTGCCTACAATCTGAATAGAAAACTACCACCTGAGGGTACCCTAATTACCACCACTATCGCAAGCCTGACTCCATAAACAGAAGGTCTCACCGCGCACTGTCTTTCAAACCAAAATTTCTCACACAACACTATAGACAATAATACAGGAAATACGTTGATGAAACTTACACTGACCCCATACTTATATATACCTAATGGGTGTATTCATGGGTACATTTTTCTAGACTTGTTTTTTCATCTTTTTTAATTTTTCTTTCATTTTTGTTTCTTTTCTTTCTTTTCTTTCTTTCTTTTTCTTTTTTCTTTTTTTCTTTTCATTTTCTTTCTTTCTTTCTTATTCTTCTTTTGTTTTTTTTTCTTTTTTTTCTTTTTTTTCTGTTTTTTTTGGGGGGTTTTTTTTTGTCTTTTTTTGTTCTTTTTTTTTGTTGTTTTTTGTTTTTTTTTTTTTCTTGTTTTTTGTATTTTTTATGTTTTTTCATTTTTTTTTCTTTTCCTTTTTTTCTTTTTATCCCCTTTCTTTTCTTTTCTTCTGTTTTCTTTTGTTTTCTTTTCTTGCTTTCCTTTCTTTTTTCTTTTTGATTCTTTTTGTTTTTTGTTTTTTTTCTGTTTTTTTTGTTTTGTTTTGCTTTTTTTGGTTTTTTTTTTTTGGTTTTTCCTTTTTTTCCTTTTTTTGATTTTTTTTAATTTTTTTTTTCTCTTTTTTCTCTTTTTTATTTTTTTCTCTTTTTTATTTTTTTTCTTTTTTTGCTTTTTTTGCTTTTTTTCCTTTTTTCATTTTTTTCTTCTTTTCTTCTTTTTCATTTTTTTGAATTTTCTTTCTTTGTTTCCTTTTTCCCTTTTTTTTCTTTTTCATAGTTTTTTTTCATTTTTTTCATTTTTTTTCATTTTTCATTTTTCATTTTTTTTTCTTTTTGTCTGTCATTTTTTTTTTGCTTTTCATTTTTTGCTTTTCATTTTTTTTTGCTTTTATTTTTCATTCTGTCCCTGTTTTCCCTTTCCCCCCTTTTTTTTTCTCTTTTTTCCTTCCTTTTTTTTCCTTTTTTTCTTTTTCTTTTCCTTTTTCTTTTCTTTTTCTTCTAGTTTTGTCTTTATTTTTCTTTTTTTCTCTTTTCTTTTTTTTCTGATCTTCTTCTTTCTTTTGTTTTTTTTTTCTTTCTTTTCTTTTCTTTTTTTCCCTTTTCTTTTGGTTTTTTCAATTTTCCATTATATTTTTCTTTGGGTGATGTTAAATTCATGGCTCCAACCGTGTGGTAGTTGTGTAGGGCCCTACACAGCTCAAATGAGCCATGGGGGCCCAAAGACAACTACAAAGGGACGTTTCAAACATGTGCAACCCCCAGGGGGTTGTGTAGGAGCCGTGTAACCCCCCTACACGTCCCAAATTGGCCGTGTTTGGGGGTGCACAACCCCCCAGAAGCAGTGCCAGAATTTTGGGCACCCCCTGGACCACACTTGGGTTCTGTCAACCCAAATTTGGGATTAACACATACTTTGTGGGACTGTAGTTCCACACCTAGCAATCCCAAAGAGACATTAAAGTGAAACCCAAGTGAAATTAAAGTGAATAATCAAAAATCATATAAAAATCTGCAAACAATTATTTCTCAACTTGAGGGTGAGCAAACTTTGTTTGATCAATTGAAAGTTGGATTGAATACTGAAGTATACCATTGCATTTTTTTGCATGGGGACAGTGGCAAGCCCTCCTTCTTCTGACATGGCTGGGTGGAAGGTCTACATTGATAGTGCCATCAACAAAGCTTTGGAAAAAGAAAAAAAGGATTTGGGTAATGAAACATTGGAAGCCCCAATTGCATCCTCATCAAGGGTGAAAATTGAGGAACAAAATGATTCACAAATGGAAATGAATGCTGGTGGTGAGTAACATTTTATGTTACTGGTCTTTGCCATATTTAATTTGATTGAAACTGATGGGTTCATGTAACTATGAAACTATTACTTAACCAATGAATGTTTACTGGATCCACTTGACCCACCTCCCTTGTGAGCTTTTCCTACTAGGGAAGGGGCACAAAACTATTGCCAAACATGGGCAATGAAGCATGGTTACGCTTTAACAGTTTTCAACTCAAAGTGTGACCAATATGTAGATTTAGCCTGTGATAGACATGGTTCCTATTCAGGAAGTCTTCTAACCAAAGGGTCTAGAAAAACTGACACAAGGAATGTTGGGTGCAAGTTTTTAATCCATGAAATTTGCACAAAGGCAGACCCCTTGTGGCTCCTCTCCTACAAAGAAACCCAACATAACCATAAACCATCTGAACATCCCTCTGTGCATCCTCAACTGAGGATAATCTCCGGGGTGGCCTTAGACAATCTAGTAGAAGGCATGAATGATGGGCTCAATATGTTACAACTGAAGAGAAAATTGAGCAAGATTGATGGGTGGGATTATTCTGATGACCAAACAATCTATAACACTAAGCAGAAGGTAATGCTTGCAGAACTAAAGGGAAAAAGTGTTATGGAAGTACTATATGAACAGATTGAAGAAACAAGTTGGATTCACCAGTCAAAGTTCAGTGGATAGGGTCACTTGGAGGCCCTGTACTTAGCACATCCAGAGGCAGTAAATCTTTCAAAAAAATTTCATCATATTGCTATGTTGGATTGTACTTATAAGTCAAATAAGTACAAAACCCCACTATCTCATGTTGTAGGAATGACAGCAAATTGGAAAACTTTCACAAAAGCTCTTGTTTTTATAAAAAAAGAAAAATTTGAGTTGTACAGTTGGTCTGTAAATGCATTAAAGGAGTTGGCTTATGATCCTGAGAGACTTCCAAAAGTCTTTGTGACAGACCGTGAAAAAGCTCTGATTTGTGCGATTGAAACTATTTTCCCAGAGTCATCAAGACAATTTTTCCCTTGTCCCTAGTCTAAAAACATACAAGAAAACTGTAAATTGCGCTTTGTTAATGATGTTGAAGGATCAAAAAGCTTTATGAATCTGTGGGCAAAGTATGGGGCCTCAAAGACCAAGGAGGAGGCGGAGGTCCATGATGCAGAACTCAGATTAGGTCCAAATTAATGCTTCTTATTCTTCCTAGTTTTGGGTTCTGAACTTTTGACTTGTATAGTGTTTCTTGAAAGACTATGAGGATGTACTTGAGTATATGGAAAATAAAAGTTTCCCTATCAAAGAGACGTTTGTAACAGTGTGGACTTGTATAAACCCAGATTTTGGAAACAAAAAAACTTCTTGGGTTGAAAGGGCCCATGCAACTCTCAAACAATTCCTTGCAAAATCTTTGGGAAACCTGTTGGATTTTTTGAAAATCCTTGAAGGAACAGTTTTGAATCAAATTAATTCAGTTCATGCATCACTTTATAACTCTCAAATTAAGTTAGGGACATTTTTTCCCTCTGAGCTGTTACCATTGGGTTACAAATTGTCCTTAGAGGCAATTCATCTTGTTAGGGAACAATTCAAGAAGTTCAAACGTGATCATGATGGCAAAGTCTGCACCAATTTATAGTTCAAGACTATGGGTTTGCCCTGTTCCCACCAAATAGGTGACCGTCTAGCATTTGGAGGGTTCCGTGGTACCTGAAGATATTCATCCTCAGTGAAGGTTGTACCATGACCCTTGCAGTTCTAGTTCTGTAAGTTGGCTTAAGTTGGATTTTTCAAATCACTATGTGATTAATGTTTTTTGATTAATGCTTTTTGATTAATGAATCCTAATTCACTAATGGTTGATCCTTTTGAATTTTTCCAGTGCAATTTTGATGAAATGCTAAGCATTAATCAGTTACGTGAAAAAGTCAATGAAATGATCTTGGAATCTACAGATCATGAGCAAAGCAGACTATTGAAGTATATCATTCAGAAGATCACAAAATATCAATCCAAGTAAAGACTTGAACCTAAATTCTTACAATCAAGTAGGGGAAGGCCAAAATTGACAGATACGCGGCAAGAACCATCTTGGTTTGATCTTGTTGAAAAACAACACAAGGGGGAAAAAAGAACTAGAAGGGCTCCAAAAAAGAAAAGACAAAAGATTGTAAGTCTTTTCTTTTGAGATATGTTCATTTTTTTGGTTTAATGAACTTAGTTACTAACTAATGATAAATTTTTAGTCAAATTTGGCAGAATCTGAATCTGAATTTCATAGTTCAGAGGAAGAGACTGAAAGTGAATTGGGATCACTTAATTTGGAATCAGAATCCTCTTCAGAGGAAGAGAACATGCAGCAAAGCTCAACAAGAAGCTCATCTTTGGTTAGTTTTCATTTCATTGATCCAATTAAAGAAATGAATACTAATTTAGTTTTAATGATAGGAACCAAACTTGAAGTACCTCAATCAAATACCCAAGAAATTCCATAAGTTCTGGGGTGAGGTTTGGGATCCAATTTGAGATGGGAATTGTGGATTTAGAGTCATTGCTAAATATCTTGGTTATGAAGAACATGGTTGGTTTAAATTTAGGAAGGAAGTGATTGAAACATTAGAGAAACATAAAGCATGCTAGATTAAGATGCTTGGTGGTTCAAAGGAGGTTGAAAAGATTAAAAAAAGACTTGATTTTGAAGAAATCAATGAAACAATTCCCTCCTCAAAATGGCTGGCTAAATTGGACATGGGTCAAATCATAGCAGGCACATATTCCAAACCTATATGTTTCATTTCATTGGAGTAATGTGATACTTATACTCCAATTAAATATGATTTTACTGATTTATCAGATCCAATTTTCATTTCCTTTGTAAACAATAACCACTGGGTTCTATTAGTACTTTAGAGAGAAATGATTCCAATCCCACCCATTGTAGGAAAGCCATGTTACTTGATTTCCAAAAAAGCCTCTGGTTGGGTTGATCATCTCAAAGATCAACCGCAAATTTATTCAAGATTTTAATAGACTTTGACTTTAGTTCATCATTGGGTTTCATATAAATTGTAATTCTAATGCAGCTAACAAGTTCTATAAATATAAAGGGTTATCACATTGTGAACATCATTATGTTCAGTGTTTTGAGTTGACATCATTATATTGAGTGTTTTGAATGAGATTTTAATGTTAAGTCAGTTCAACTTGTGTTGGGCTGATTCCATCACAAGCTTAACTTGTGTTAAGCTTGGGATGGGATCATCTTAACACAAGTTGAACTTGTTTTTTTTTGGTGTTTTTAATTTGGGGCTTGTCAAAAGACTTGTATTTTTTTTGAGCACTTTGACTTTAGGGCTTGTCAAAAGACTTGTATTTTTTGGGCACTTTAACTTTGGGGCTAGTCAATTTTAAATGACTTTAGGGCGTTTCATGTTAGTTTTATTTTTTTTGGTGTTTTTACTTTAGGGCTTATCAAGTTACTTGTCTTTTTTTTTGTGTTTTTACTGTAGGGCTAGTCCAGTTACTTGTGTTTTTTTAGGTCTTTTTACTTTAGGGCTAGTCCATTGGATAGTACCAGTTTTTTTTATTTTGATTGATCAATTTATTTTTTTGTTTTTTTTTAAACCAAAAAATGAACATTCATTGGTTATTTG
>CM062644.1:11431422-11471844 GCA_025617555.3 Puccinia polysora
AATATATAAAAAGATATAGAAATATATAGAAATATATAAAAATATATAAAAATATATAAAAATATATAAAAATATATAAAAATATATAAAAATATATAAAAATATATAAAAATATATAAAAATATATAAAAATATATAAAAATATATAAAAATATATAAAAATATATAAAAATATATAAAAATATATAAAAATATATAAAAATATATAAAAATATATAAAAATATATAAAAATATATAAAAATATATAAAAATATATAAAAATATATAAAAATATATAAAAATATATAAAAATATATAAAAATATATAAAAATATATAAAAATATATAAAAATATATAAAAATATATAAAAATATATAAAAATATATAAAAATATATAAAAATATATAAAAATATATAAAAATATATAAAAATATATAAAAATATATAAAAATATATAAAAATATATAAAAATATATAAAAATATATAAAAATATATAAAAATATATAAAAATATATAAAAATATATAAAAATATATAAAAATATATAAAAATATATAAAAATATATAAAAATATATAAAAATATATAAAAATATATAAAAATATATAAAAATATATAAAAATATATAAAAATATATAAAAATATATAAAAATATATAAAAATATATAAAAATATATAAAAATATATAAAAATATATAAAAATATATAAAAATATATAAAAATATATAAAAATATATAAAAATATATAAAAATATATAAAAATATATAAAAATATATAAAAATATATAAAAATATATAAAAATATATAAAAATATATAAAAATATATAAAAATATATAAAAATATATAAAAATATATAAAAATATATAAAAATATATAAAAATATATAAAAATATATAAAAATATATAAAAATATATAAAAATATATAAAAATATATAAAAATATATAAAAATATATAAAAATATATAAAAATATATAAAAATATATAAAAATATATAAAAATATATAAAAATATATAAAAATATATAAAAATATATAAAATATATAAAAATATATAAAAATATATAAAAATATATAAAAATATATAAAAATATATAAAAATATATAAAAATATATAAAAATATATAAAAATATATAAAAATATATAAAAATATATAAAAATATATAAAAATATATAAAAATATATAAAAATATATAAAAATATATAAAAATATATAAAAATATATAAAAATATATAAAAATATATAAAAATATATAAAAATATATAAAAATATATAAAAATATATAAAAATATATAAAAATATATAAAAATATATAAAAATATATAAAAATATATAAAAATATATAAAAATATATAAAAATATATAAAAATATATAAAAATATATAAAAATATATAAAAATATATAAAAATATATAAAAATATATAAAAATATATAAAAATATATAAAAATATATAAAAATATATAAAAATATATAAAAATATATAAAAATATATAAAAATATATAAAAATATATAAAAATATATAAAAATATATAAAAATATATAAAAATATATAAAAATATATAAAAATATATAAAAATATATAAAATATATAAAAATATATAAAAATATATAAAAATATATAAAAATATATAAAAATATATAAAAATATATAAAAATATATAAAAATATATAAAAATATATAAAAATATATAAAAATATATAAAAATATATAAAAATATATAAAAATATATAAAAATATATAAAAATATATAAAAATATATTAAAATATGTAAAAATATATAAAATGATTTAAAACAAAAAATGGCTGGGTGGGGGGGAGGCCCCTGGACCTGGTTTGAGTTCTGCCAGCTCAAATTGCCAGGCCTGCCCTATTATGTAGGAGCTCAAATCACTGAAATGGGTTTGAAAAATTTGAGTGTTTTCTGATGCTTCACAAGCACGGTTTGTAGTGAGGATGAGCTAGTGTCTGAGGAGTAACATGAACATTGTAGGATAGGTTTCCCCCATTGACAAACTCAATCTTTAGGATTAATTTGAATTTATCCTTCCTGAGCCTTCAAATAATTAATTGAAAAAATATACAAATATATAAAACAATAAAAAAACATAAAAGAATTTACAAAAATATCTAAAAATATGAAACAATATAAAAAATATAATGAAAAAAATATGGGTGATGTTAAATTCAAGACTCCCAGTTTTTTGGGAGTTGCGTAGGGCCCTACAAGGCCCAATGGATGCATGAAGGCACATACACGCCTCCAAAATGCATGTGCGGGCAAAAACACGCGTCTACATACAACCTAGGGGTTGTGTCAAACACTCACAACCCCTGGGGCCGTATGCCCCCTGTACATGGTGTATATGGGTTGTGTACCCCCATACATGGCTGTTTTGAGCTGTGTTCAGGGGTACAGGTTGTGCCAAACTTTTTGGGACCCCCTGGACCACATTTGGGTTCCATCAACCCAAATATGGGATCAACGCTGTGGAATTCAGAATAGGAATTCTCTCTTAATGGTTATTAAGTTTGGAAGTTATTGATCCCTTGCGTCTGTAAACCCTGAGTGCAACTGTTCACCCTTTGACTGAGAGATAGAGAAATGAGAGTAAAGATCCTTCCAAAACCTATGATGATCCAATGTAATCCTCTGTTCTGATCCCCCCTCCACATCCGGGTTGAGGGTGCAGTTTAAGTAAGCTTTCCCTCAAACCTAACCTAGGTACAACCACAAGCAAATAAGAATAATGAAATACAACCCCTAAGTACAGAACCCTAGCCCAAATCTATCCTTCCAACCTCATCCCATGATCCACATCCCATACCCCATATCCATCTGCATTACCCGCCTGCCATTACATCCACCCAGTTTGTTCTTCTCATGAAGCAGCCCTTGCGCTGCGCCCAACTCAGAGCCCCCCACGCATTTCTCCATCCGCCCAACGGGCCTTTTCAGATATCCAAGATACGTCTGCGCGTTGATCCACGGGCAATCTGTCCAATCCAATCCAATCCACCCTGCGTCTATGGATGCTGAGCCCACAGCGCAGCTTGCTGTGGCAAAGCTGCACCCATTGCTGAGCCCGCCGCTACTGCTGAGCAGGCAGCGCGCAGCCCATTCCAACTTTTGTCCATGAAAGAGCACCACAATTCTTACTGTGTGGGACTTTTTTTCCACATCTAGCAATCATAAAGTGACAGTAAATTGAAATTAAAGTTACATCAAGTGAAATCAAAGTGACACTATAGGAAAATGTCAATAAAACATCCCACAAAATTGATCTTTCTCAACTTGAAAGTGAGAAAACTTGGTATTTGTTCAATTGAAAGTTGGATTGAATACTGAAGTAGCATTGCATTTTTTTTCATCATGGGAAAAGTGAAAGCCCTCCTTTTAACAAGGCTGCATTCAAGGACTAAATTGGTTCAATGAACAAATCTGTGGAAAAGATGGAGTTGGGTAATGAATCATTGGAATCCCCAATTGCATCCTCATTGAGGGTGAAAATTGAGGAACAAAATTTTTCACAAATGGACATGAACTCTGGCGGTGAGTAACATTTTAGGTTACTGGTCTTTGCCATATTTAATTTGATTGAAACTGATGGAGTGCATTCCATCAATATAACCATGAAAATGTAACTATGACTATGTAACTATGACAGATCTACTTGCCCCACCTCCTGTGAGAGATTTTCCTACTAGTGAAGAGGCACAAATGTATTTTCAAACATGGGCAATGAAGCATGGTTACACTTTAACAGTTCTCAAATCAAAGTGTGATAAATATGTGGATTTAGCTTGTGATAGAAATTTTTTGTACTCTGTGAAATTTCTCACCTGACGGTCAAGTCAAACTCACACAAGGAAGGTTGGGTGCAATTTTTGAATCTGTGCTAGTCACACAAAGGCAGATCCCTTGTAGCAAATCTTCTACAAGAATGATCAACATAACCATGAACCATCTTGACACCCCTTGGTGCATCCTCACCTGAGGAGAATCTCTGGGGTAGCCTTAGACAATCTGAAAGAAGGATTGAATGATGGGGTCAATACACTTCAAATCAAAAGAAAATTTAGCAAAATTGATGGTGGCCAATATGTTGATGACCAAACAATCTATAAAACTAAGTGTAAGGTAGCCCTAGCAGAACTAAAGGGGAAAAGTTTTATGGAAGTCCTCTTTGAACAAATTGGTAATTCAGGTTGGGTTCATCAAGCAAAAATTCAGTGGAGAGGGTCACTTGGAGGTCCTATTCTTGTCTCACCCCAATTCATTAAAGCTTTGAAAGCCATTCCATCATATAGCTATGATGGATTGTAATTATAAGACAAATAAGTACAACATACCCTTATTGCATGTTGTAGAAATTACTTCCAACCAGAAAACTTTCACAAAAGCTCTTTTTATTATAACAAGAGAAGTGTTTGAGTTCTACAGTTTGTCTGTAAATGCGCTAAAGGAGTTGGCTTATGATCCTGAGAGACTTCCCAAAGTCTTTGTGACAGACCGTGAAAAAGCTTTGATATGTGCTCTATAAAAAATAATCCCTGATTCAACCAGAAAGTGCTGTCAATGGCAATTGTCTAAAAACATAAAATCAAACTTTAAAGTGCGCTTTAATAATTATGGTGAAGCGTGGCAAAGCTTTATGTCTCTGTGGGCTTAGTATGGGGCCTCAAAAACCAAGGAGGAGGCAGAGCTCAATGATGTGGAACTTAGATTAAGTTCCAAATCACTTCCTCTACTGTTAATCTTCCTAGTTTTGGTTTGCTTACATTATGACTTGTATAAAGTTTTTTTTTGCAGACCATGAGGATGTACTTGAGTATATGGATCATAATATCTTCCTTATCAAAGAGAATTTTTTAACTGCTTGGACTTGCAGAAACCCAGAATTTGGAAAAAAACAATGTCTTGGGTTGAAGGGGCCCATGCTACTCTCAAACAATTCCTTGCAAACTACTTGGGAAACATGTTGGATGTTTGGCAAAACCTAGAGGGCACAGTTTCCAATCAAATTGAATTGGTTCAGGCTGCCCTTTACAACTCTTGAATAAAGGTTGGAATAGTTCTTCCTACTGAACTGTTACCATTGGGATACAAGGTGTATTTACAAGCAATCAAAATTTTTGGGGATCAATTAGAGAGGTTAAAGCCAAACCATGATAGGGAAGTGTGCACCAAGTCATACTCAATGACTATGGGTTTGCCCTGTTCCCACTAAATTGGGGACCTACCAGCTTCAAGAGGCTCTGTTGTTCCTAAAGATGTTCATCCTCAGAGGAGGTTGGATTATGACCCTTGTAGTTCTGGTTCTGAAATTTGGTTTAAGTTGGATTGTTCAAATGACTTTGTGATTAATGCTTTTTCATTAATTCTTTTTGATAAATATTTTTTGAATGATAATTCCTACTTGACTAAAATTATGATTCCCACTTGACTAATTTTTTATCCTTTTGAATTTTTAAAGAAAGGTTGATGTTGATGAACTGCTCAACAATTCTCAGTTAAATGAGAAGCCCAATGCAATGATCTTGAATCATCCTGATAAAGATTATTGCGGGCTGTTGAAGCACTTGATGAAGGAGACGGCCAATAATCAATCAAATCCAAGACTTGAACCTAAAGTCTTGTGATCAAGCAGAGGCCGTCCAAGATTGAAAGATACCCGCCAAGATCCTTCTTGATTTGAACACATTGAAAAGGAACTTAAGCCTGAAAAGAGAAGAAGGGCACCAAATAAGAAAAGAAAAATGATTGAAAGTCTTTTCTTTTGTGAGAGGTTCATTTTGTTGGTTTGATGAACTGATTTGGAAATTTTTATAGTCCAAGTCAGGCTCTTCATCTATTTCATATCTCAGTGAAAGAGACTGAAATTCCATTGGGTTTTGTGCCTTTGGAATCCAATTCCTTTTCAAAGGATGAAGCAGACGCAATGGAGGAGTCAAACAGCAGCTCATCTTTGGTGAGTGGTGATTCCTTGAATGAAATTAGAATTTTGGCTGACTGATTTTTGATTTTAGGAATTAAATTACCTCAATCAAATACCTGAGAGCTTACACAAGTTCTTGGGTGAGGTTTGGGACCCATTTGGTGATGGAAATTGTGGTTTTAGATTCATTGATAAATCACTTTGGGATGCCAGAAATGGACGGTTCAACATTTGGAAAGAAATGCTTGAAACATTGAGAAAAAATAGGGGGTGCTATTCTAAGATCCTTGGAGGAATTTGAGATGTTGAAAAGATAGAAAAAAGACTTGATTTTAATGACATCAATGAAAATATTCCCTCTTCAAAATGGATTTCAAAGCTTGAAATGGTTCAAATAATAGCCAATACTTATGGAAGACCAATATGTTTCATTTCATTGGAATCATGTTTTCTTTTACTCCTATGAAAATTAGTGTAAAAGAACAATCAGATCCTATGTTCATTTGATTTGTTAACAATAAACATTGGGTCCAGCTTGTACTTAAGAGAGATGTGATTCCAATCCTGCATATAGTTTCCAAATCATGTTCCATGATTTCTAAAAAAGCAGCTTGTTGGGTTGATCACCTCAAATATCAATATGAGTTTTATTCTAACTTATAGATTCATTTCATCATTTGCGTTTTGTCTAACATTCTGATATTTTAATTCTATTAATATAAAGGGTTATCACATTTTGAACATCATTATGTTGAGTGTTTTGAGTTAACATCATTACGATGAGTTTTTTGAATGAGATTTTAATGGTAATTCAGTGTAACTTGTGTTGGGCTAATCCCATCACAAGCTTAACTTGTGTTAAGCTTGTGATGGGATCATCTTAGCACAAGTTGAACTTGTTTTTTTTTGTTTTCAATTTAGGGCTGGTCAAAAGACTTCTTGTATTTTTTGGCTGGTCAAAAGACTGGTATTTTTTTGCACTTTTACTTTAGGGCTGGTCAAAAGACTTCTTGCATTTTGTGGCCCTTTTACTTTGGGGCTAGTTAAGTTGAACTCAAATTTTTGATTGAATATGAAGACAACCAGTTGGTTGTCTTCAGTGTTTTTTGTTTTTGTTTTTGTTTTTGTTTATTTATTTATAGTTATTTTTATTTTATTTATTGTTTTTTTTGTTTGTTTTAACCAAAAAATCAACCTTTTTTGATCTTTTGGTTAATTTCTGTTTTTTTTTGTATTTTTATTTAGTTTATTTTAGACCTTTTAGTTTTTTTTTGGCCCACCAGACTTGTAGCCATGTGGCACAACTACACGACTACATTCAAGCCGTGTAGAGCACCACACAACTGAAATTTGGTTGGGCTGGCCGTGTGGCACAGCAACTCAAATACCATTGAGCCATGTGGGGCTCTAGACGGCTCAAATGTAGTTGTGTGGCCCCACACAGCGGTCCGGTGCCATGTGGAGTACAGCCCAACCACACTTGAATTGTGTGGGGCTCTGCATGGCTCAGATTTAGCTGTGTAGCCATGCCACACGCTGTAATGAGTCATGTACAAGGCTCATTTGAGTGGTTAATTTATCATCACCCAAAAAATATACAAAAATATATATAAAAATATATAAAATATGAAAAAATATAAATAAATGTAAAAAAAATGTAAAAAATATATAAAAATATATAAAAATATATAAAAATATATACAAAATATATATAAAATATATATAAAAATATAAAAAAATATAAAAAAAAATATAAAAAACTATACAAAATATAAAAAAATATAAAAAAATATAAAAAAATATAAAAAAATATAAAAAAATATAAAAAAATATAAAAAAAATATAAAAAAATATAAAAAAATATAAAAAAATATAAAAAAATATAAAAAAAATATATAAAATATAAAAGAAATATATAAAAATATATAAAAATATATAAAAATTGTATAAAATATATTAAAATATATATATATAAATATAAAAAATATATAAAAAATTAAAAAAAATTTAAAAAAATTAAAAAAAATCATAAAAAAAATATAAAAATATAAAAAAATATAAAAAAATATAAAAAAATATAAAAAAATATAAAAAAATATAAAAAAATATAAAAAAATATAAAAAATTATAAAAAATATAAAAAAATATAAAAAAATATAAAAAAATATGAAAAAATATGAAAAAATATAAAAAAATAAGAAAAAATACAAAAAAATATAAAAAAATATAAAAAAATATAAAAAATATAAAAAAAGATATAAAAATATATAAAAATATATAAAAATATAAAAGATATAAAAAAATATACAAAAATGTATAAAAATATATTTTTATATATTTTTATATATTTTTATGTATTTTTATATATTTTTATATATTTTTTATATATTTTAATATTTTTTATATTTTTTGATATTTTTTAATATTTTTTAGATTTTTTATATTTTTTTAAATTTTTTTAAATTTTTTTAGATTTTTTTTAGATTTTTTTATATTTTTGCAAATTTTTTGAATTTTTTTAAATTTTTTTAAATTTTTTTAGATTTTTTTAAATTTTTTCAAATTTTTTCAAATTTTTTTATATTTTTATACATTTTTTTACAATTTTTTTTTATATTTTTTTGTATTTTTTTTATATTTTTTAATACATTTTTATACATTTTTTTACATTTTTTTATATTTTTTTATATTTTTTTATATTTTTTATATTTTTTTATATTTTTTATTTTTTTTTATATTTTTTATATTTTTTTATATTTTTTATATTTTTTTATATTTTTTTATGTTTTTTTTATATTTTTTTATATTTTTTTGTATTTTTTTATATTTTTTTATATTTTTTATATTTTTTTATATTTTTTTGCATTTTTTTTATATTTTTTAGTATTTTTTAATATTTTTTTATATTTTTTTAAATTTTTTACATTTTTTTATATTTTTATATATATTTTTATATATTTTTATATGTTTTTATATATTTATATATACATATTTATATATTTTTATATATTTTTATATATTCATATATATTTATATATATTTATATATATTTTTTTATATTTTTATATATTTTTTATATATTTTTATATAGTTTTATATATTGTTCATATTTTTTTATATTTTTTTATATTTTTTATATATTTTTTATATTTTTTCATATTTTTTTATATTTTTTTTATATTTTTCATTATTTTTTTGTATTTTTTTGTATTGTTTTATATTTTTTTATATTTTTTTATATTTTTTTGTATTTTTTTGTATTTTTTCATATTTTTTTATATTTTTTATGTTTTTTTATATTTTTTTATATTTTTTTATATTTTTTGATATTTTTTTATATTTTTTTATATTTTTTTATATTTTCTTATATTTTTTTATATTTTTTTATATTTTTATATATTTTTATATATTTTTAAATATTTCTTCATATTTTTTTTATATTTTTCCATATTTTTTTATATTTTTTTATATTTTTTTATATTTTTTCATATTTTTTTATATTTTTTTATATTTTTTTATATTTATATATATATATATATATATATATATATATATATATATATATATATATATCTATATATATATATATATATATATATATAAAATATATAAAAATATAAAAAGACAAAAGAAAATGTGAAATAATAAACAATAATCGAAAAAAATAGAAAAATACATAGAAATAGAAAAAAAATAAACAAATATCAAAAAATTAGCAAATATAGAAAAAACTAACCAAATATAAAAAAAATAATCAAATATAAAAAAAATAACCAAATATAAAAAAAATATCCAAATATAAAAAAAATATCCAAATATTAAAAAAATAACTAAATATAAAAAAATATCCAAATATTAAAAAAATATCCAAATATAAAAAAAATATCCAAATATAAAAAAAATAACCAAATATAAAAAAAATAACCAAATATAGATAAATATACATTTATAACCCATCCACAACTCCAATGGGTCAAGGTCCTTTAAAAGCAAACTGTCTTTCATTGTGAACAGTGTGTGAATAGTTTCAAATTTAGCACTGCTCAAAAATAAAATTTGGTGTGGCAACTGAGTTTTTTTGGGTGGTCAACTCCCGCTGGTCATGCAACAAGCCGTGGTTGATGAACTTTAATGGGGAAATAGCCAAGGAGGCCCCATCTTGTTGGTTCATCAACCCAACTTTGCTGTTGCTCAACTCGGAGCAACAAGACACAAGTTTGCTTCTGTTGTGATCCTCATGACTGCTACAACCAATAAGATGGCTTCCCATTTATGCCAAAATCTTTTCAACTTCAGTTGCAAGCCCCCATGGCCAAGTTGATGGCACATGCCCATTGGTTGACCACCTGAAAAGTGGTGGTTGATTAACTGCCACACAGTTTTGAGCACCCACCAACCAGTGTGATGATCCAAAACCTAACCTATAGCCATCAGACTCACTTGTCTAGGATAAAGACACCTCCAATCATCAAAAATAACTCAAAAATGGATTTGAAACCAAAAATAACCTATAGTCACTCAGCCAAAGTACCCCTCTATCTCTCATGGTTTGGAAGATACAGCCCAAATCAAACCTGGCCTACCCATACCCCTACCAGGTGTCACAGACCAGTTAAGGTTCATGAACATACCCTGGAAGCCTTCAAGTACATACCACATGCAGTACAACCATACAGTACCAAAAAAACCTGCAGCAGTATGAATAATTACTATATGCAAGATCCTGCATGCAGCACCAAACAAACCTGCAACTGTATACAGAAGAAATATATGCAAGGCACTTTGTGATGTACACCTTGCACCAAGTGGTTATAGCTCAATGGTTAGAGCATCCCCCATGCAATGGGCAGATGTGGGTTTGACTCCCACTGACTGTGTTACCTTTTCCCCATCATTAAAAGTTAAGGTTCATGAACATACCCTGGAAGCCTTCAAGTACATACCACATACAGTACAACCATACAGCACCAAACAAACCTGCAGCAGTATAAATAATTAATATATGAAAGACCCTGTATGCAGCACCAAACAAACCTGCAGCTGTATACAGAAGAAATAAATGCAAGGCACTGCATGAAGGACCAAACAAATGAGCAACCAGCACTATAAAGAAGTAATCTATGCTGGGGGCACCTTTATCAATGCAGCACAGCAATGCATTCAAGGGTTTACATGCATATAGATCCTGCACAGCCTCCTCCTCTGACCAGCCAAAATTCCTCATGAACTGTATTCACTGTACCAGGGAGACCCTCAGGGGCAGCCCTGAGGGCAGGATTTTCTATAAATAGAGGGCCTCTCTCCCCCATCCAGGTCCCATCAAGATCCCCCATCCTCCACTTGAGGGATCACCATGCCCCCTAGGCACCCTTAACCCATACTTTTACCATCCTCAACCATTATCCCATAACCCATACTGTGACCATCACCAATCCCATATCCCATACCATCATCATCATCATC
The DNA here is from genome assembly GCA_025617555.3 of Puccinia polysora. Classification (NCBI taxonomy): domain Eukaryota; kingdom Fungi; phylum Basidiomycota; class Pucciniomycetes; order Pucciniales; family Pucciniaceae; genus Puccinia; species Puccinia polysora. The sequence goes on from CM062644.1 coordinate 11,442,808, forward strand.
ATCATCATCATTAACCACCACCATTACCCTGGACCATCCACCATCATCAACACATACTTTTGACCATGACCCAACCCAATAACCCATACTTTTGACCATCCACCACCACCATTATTTACCTAATACTCCCTACCTTTGAACATCACCACCATGTCCCCATAACTTGAACATCATCATCAACCACCACCAACCCTCATCATCAGTTATCACCATCATCATCCATCATCATCACCACCATCCATCATCATCATCATCATCATCATCATCACCTACCTTGACCATCATCCATCACAATCCATCATCATCATCACCTACCTTCACCATCAACCATCATCATCACCTACCTTGATCATCATCAACCATCCATGCTATCATCATCCACCTCCATCACCATCAGTTATCAATTACTATAGGCTCAACCATTTCAACCTTTATTCAATCCTCACCTGTATCATCAGAGTAGTATCAAATCAGTAACCAATAAAATAAAATAAAATATATAAAGGATAAGACTAGATAAAGGATTCTTCCCTTACTCAGCTTCATTACTCCAAGTCACCTATTTTTTCCACCATTTCTTTCTTATTAAACTTGAAGCATTTGATCCTAGGTCTGATAGAGACTACTATAGTAGCAACTCTATCTGAAAATCAGCCACCAATCTCTTTTCTTTTATTGTTGTGAGACTACTATGGTACTTAGAGGGGCAGGCAATTCAAAACCACCCTTAGTATTCATCTATCTTATCAGTAGTTGTTTTACTAAATTCCCCCTCAAGTGACTGCCAGCAAGCTATTTGCTAAACTTTACCCAATCCCAAAGGAGTCTTCACACTGGGGTTTAACAAAGAAACCACTAAGTTGACAACCCAACCAGACTCAGTGGACACACCATACAATAAAAAAATAAACAACAAAAAAATGACCATAATCAATGAATAAAAATAAAATTTGAAACAAATATATAAAATACAAATTGAAACTTAACAAATTGGTTCAAAGCCAGATTGAAGATACCAAAAGAAAAAATAAAAGAAAAAGAAAAGAATAAGCAGTCATTTTTCTTTTGAAAAAAGGCAACATATTCAGTGAAAGGACTTATTCATTTTCACATGCAGGTTATGGGTCTGAGGGCATTCAGACCTTGTTTCTTTCAGTTCTTTTAACATGATTTCCTGAATTTCTTTTTTCCAAAATGAGATTAATACGTGCCACCAGTATTATGTTTCTTGTTTGGGGAGGAAAAAAACAAACAAAAATTAGTGTACAAATAATAATTGAATTTCTGCTTATTCAATAGAATTGATATCATTTGATTTTGAAGCTTGATACCATCCAAAAGAAAATTTCCTTATCACATAGCTCTAAACCAAAGTTCTTAACAGTGGTGATAGAATTATGGGATTAGAAATAAATACATAATATCTCAAATATTCCTGTTATGTGAAGATACTCAATTCAATTCATGCATTACATAAAGGTTTTGCAGGAATCTTCTGAGACCTTCCAAGAATCAATTTGATGTTTGACTCCAAAACTGCAACAAAGTCAAAACATGTTTCACTCACAAACCCAGGTGCTACACCGGCCTGCAGGTGCAGCCTTTTTTTTCATGGTGATTACATAGATGATGAAGTGATAAAGAGACTTAGACAAACGGGAAACAAGAAATACAGTACAACATTTCAAGAAAGTGTAGAGCTAGATACATCCTAACAACACCTAGTTCTATTAAATTTATGTACAAGGCTATTCTGTAGTTAGAACATCTCTCTTTGACTTCAGGTTTACGCTGTGCACACCTAATTCCAATATGTTTGCTCCTACAAAACCGCTTAGAATCCACTCGCTAAGCACTTTGCAAGCGCTTTGTTTCTTTATGTATATGAATCAACGCGAGAAGCTGAAGCTTCATTAAGATTATCCGATCATCGAATGCGTGATTTCTCTTTTATGAATCAGGATAAGGTTATGGAGCGCGTTCACTCCTTCCATGGGAATTTCCTTCTAACGGTTCCATCCATCCATCCTGAGAATCTGGAGGAAGTGAACCTCGTACAATTTCTTTGCAGATTATTATACGTGAAAAGACGGTTGAATGATGAATAATTAAGACACCTTTATTAATTAAAGAGATTCCAGCGATGGGCCCTAGAGTATCTTACAATGGTGCACATCTTGAAAACGGTCGAGCTCGGCTGCCTTGTTCCAGTTTTAACTTCCAAAACCGTTCGCAAGTATGTACAGTAGAATCGGCAAAATGCTGGAGAAATTAAGGGGACGTCCAACTTGATGGATCATCATCAAGTTGAATCCAAGATTTCTCAAACTACCGATTTATTGGCATCAAACACTTGTCCAGAAGAATATCTACAAATCAATCGGTTGAGAACTGAAAATGTAAAGAGAGAGAAAAGCGCCCCCACACCAGACTCGAGCCTGCAATCGCCCCCAGGTGCGTTGAAGGCAACCACATGATGAAAAAAGAAAAAAACAAAAAAAACAAAAAAAAACAAAAAAAACAAAAAAAAACAAAAAAAAACAAAAAAAACAAAAAAATACAGAGAAGTTTGCATGTATTATGTAGATACATATTTATGTACAACATACATTCGGCTCGCGACGACGTCTCATGCTCCACACGCACATAAATATGCAGTGTGATGAAGCGAACTCTAATCGGAGTCAGAGATCGCGCAGAGGTATAAGGAATCGAGAAGTTCATACGTCCAGATACCTTTGAGCTGCGGCAGTCTATGTTCGGTATACTGGTCTTTTGATTTTTTTTAAAAATATCAATCAAGGCTCGGCGAGGCATGTCATCACCCAGGTAGTTCAACATTAGGCAGCAAAGAGGGATAAAGCAAGCTCAAGCCGCGCTGATCCATCGATTCGGCTCGGCGATTTGCTAGTTCAGTCGATCGAATGGAGTATACTGACTTCTGACGAGCCGCTTAGAGTTGCCCTGCCCGTTTTCAAAGAGGGATCTACAAAGTCTTTCTTCAACTTTTCTTGCTCTCCATCAATTTGTAATTTGTTCTCTTTTCTCTTCAGCCGACACTTCCATGCACCTGTTCGGTTCCCCAACCTAATCTGTCTTGTTGGTAGAGTACCTTGGTGCTGATGGCCACATGGCTTGGGCGGTCTCTTTAGGGAGGCGAGCTGTTTCTCCCTTTGATTCTCTCTCGATCGGCATGAACTCCCCTTTAGAAGCCTCTGCGTTAATTATCCCTCAATCGGGCTGTGAGCCTCCGTCCCGAAGAGTTCTTCTCCAGCCTACCCAACCAGCTGCAAAACCATTCACGAGCACCATAGTCCTCGCTCCAAGCGCCAACCTTGTGGCTCAATCAAGCAAACTCTCCTCCTTTGAGCCTCTCTGTCACTCTCTCGCTGGTGATCCAGAGACGCCTGGCCCTACCACGCGCGTCCCGCTTGGGAGTTGTAGTGAGCAGAATGCACCTCCACAGATAGTTTCGTGGTCTCGCCCTAGTTGTGAGAAGTTTCCCTTCGGCAGACCCAACCTGCGTTCTAAATTCTGTCGAAAAAAAAAGAAAAATCTTTTTCCTGCCCCATCGTCCTTCCAAGTTGTCGTTACATATATTCTCAACTTCTCGCATATCTTCTTCCTCTGTCTAACCGCACCGAAGCCCGCCAGCTCCCTCACGGTCTTTCGCCAGTGTTCTGTCATCATTTTTCCGAAAAGACACCTGTTGTGCTCTATAGCCACTACTCAAACTGTCGAAGAGGCTTTCGAAGCGCGCGAATCTCCGGGGAGGCTGGAGGATATCTTTCACAGTTCAAGAAATAAACAAAGAAATAATCATCGGTCGCAATAATCTGAGACCTATATGTCAAAATAATCTACCAATTTCCAACACCTCTTTTTTTTTTTTTTTTTTTACTACCATGGAGTTAAATGAGGCAGAGTATGAGCTAGGCTTCCTTCTGGCTTCTCCGCGTCGTGTTTATGACCATCAGCCGCTTTCTTGCTTGGCACAATCCACTAGTTCAGCCGAACCTACGCCAAAACACGAAGTCAAGGGAGCTCGAAGAGTCCGTAACGCCTGTCTGCAGTGCAGAGAACGCAAGATACGCTGCTCACGCACTTACCCTTGTAAGGACTCCATCAGGTTTCTAGCTAACCTCTTATCGTCATGCCCGATGCGTTATCATCTTCAAAACCTTAAAAACCTTTGCTTTTCTCAGGCAAAGGGTGTGTGGCCCGAGGAGACGGTGCCGCCTGTGACTGGCAAGGCGGTTTCCCGACGTGAGTGCTTTCATATCATTCTCCTTACATTCATTGCGTACCAGCTGCTAGCTTGGGTTCCGAGATTCATACCGCTTGAAGCTTCCTTAAGCTCATGTGGACTTGAATTAAAAATACATTTTTATCTCACAGTGGAAATATCCCGAGTCATCAGAGGCATGTCGCTGACCAACGACGACAAATTGAAGACTTGAAGGACAGGCTGATGCGCGCTAAAGCTTGCCTGAGCGCAGCCATCCAACGGAACTCGACTTTCAACTTGGAAGTAGGTCTCTTGCTCAATAGAACTCACGAACTGATCACGGGCGGAATGAAATTAAAGTGGTAAGATGTCCATGTATATTGAAAAAACTGGCGGAATTCTTCGGTAGATCAATGAGTCCCAAGCAAGACCTCCTCTCATAGTCCCAGCACATTCCCCGAGGGAGACTCTGTCGTGGTTTCTTACGGGATCGACCAATCAGTCTCCAGGTTCGGCTGAGAGTAATATCAGTAGTTTCAGCACCAATACAGCAGCTTCGTCTCAATCTTGGTCGCGCGATGATCTGACCGCCTGCTCGCTCTTGAATACCGACTTTCTAAAGAGCCCTTCACAGGAGTGCGACCCATCCCGTCTGTTCAACCTGTCTCGCAAACTTTCGAGGGGATATCGAGCACTGAGTACTCTACGTGAAGAGGGTGGGCAACCGGTGGATGGCACCTGGGTTTACGGCATCCCTTGTCAGAATCGAAGTATTGATAAGCTTTCAATCCTTCCAGGACAACCAACCACAAAAAACACACCCATCTGTCCTCCTCCTCACCCACCGGATACTTTTGGCTCAAAGTTCACCCCTCGGAGCCAGAATGTTGCCCGATCCAATCGTTCATCTTCCTTGAAAGTCCGGAGTTCCCTAGAGGACGAAACTCCGACTATAAGGCCTGGACTTTACCAGGGCCAACGCGGCCCGGCACCTTTCCCTTTGGTCACGTCACACCCCCCACCTAGTGAACCTGCTCATTGGCCCTTGACGCAGCCAGCAAGGATGTGTTCCTCAAGTTCAAGTAACGACTCTCGTTTGGCAGAACCTTATGAACACCATCGCGAGCCATTTGATTTTCCCGAGTTTGGTTTCATCGCACCTAGTCGGCAAACCCGGAACTTTAATCTTCCCTATATTACCTCGCTTAGAACGAACGACCAGGCATCTTCACTGATGATCGGATTATGTCATCAATATCGACCACAGCGGCAGTATGCGACCGGACCGGCCATCGCGCCAGCGACCGACCCGACCCCATTTAATATTCAGGAGCTCCCATGGGATTCTGCTTTGGCACTAAACCTCCACCCGGGAAATCAGGCTGACGTCGGCCTGGGCCTAGTGAGCGTTGCTGAACCTTGCGGGTTATTGCCATCAGGGTTTGGTTTGGGTGAGTAAGCCACTTGAAAGCTACCGATTAGGATCGACGGAGGAGCTGATGAACATATATGTATTTGCATCTTTATTGCTAACTTATAAATGCGAGCTAATGTAGCCCCAATCATAGAGCCAACGCAGCTGAATACCGAGAACCATCACTCATCAAAAAACAATTGGGCCCCACTTGCTCCATGAGTGCAGTTTGGGTTCGAAAACAGCGACTTTTGCCGAGGATTGGGCACTCATCAGAACACGATAACACAATTGTCTTCCATGTCATCTCTAGAATGCTTTTGCGTCTACATTCTGGCTCAAGACTCATGATCCTAATTAATTAATAATCATCATTTGGATTTTGGTCACAACAAATGATCATGTGTTGGCGTGTTAGACTTTTGAGTCAAACTACTATCACCAAGTAGGCAATAAATCAGGTGTAGTTCGATTTTTCTGAGGACCCGAGATGCCATTAAATTGTGAGATGGGCATCAAAATCCACGCACTCCGACAAAAAATGATTATTCGATTGGATCCAGGAACCCAGGAACACCTCTTCAAGGATAGGAACAGGAACGGGATTCTGTCTTTGTAATCTCATTCCTTACTCCAGTTGTCTCTCAATTCAATAATAAGAACGATGACGTTATTGGTCGAAATTTACTATTTAAAGAAGCTTGCCTTTGCATATGTACCTTTTCTTCCTCATTCAGCTTCTTACACTTCTCTATTCTTCGATCCGTGTTGTTCAGTTATTATCTCAGAATCCCTCTTGTCATTCTTGTCAACTAGTCCATCTAGTGTTGCGCGCTATCAGGTCCGCTGTCAACCTGGTGTAATCTCTTCAATATACTAAAAATATTGGGTCCTGCACCGTCGACACATACCGGCGTTGTTTGCCTCGGTCCTGAATTCTCCATTCAACTTACCGACCTTGAGGATGCACCTCTTGCATCCAAGCTTTTTCACCGGGCAAATGCCCCTCCCTGAAATTGGGGCAATAATCCTAGTCTATAAATATAAAAATATTGCTTTTTCAAGGGTTGGCAAATACCAATGTTGGCACCCTGGGGAGACCTCCCTTGAAACCAATTGACTAGCTGGTGTTGTTCTCTGCAATCTTGGGGTGCACCTCTTGCATCTGGTTCAGTCCTCTTTTTTTGGTTTTTTTTGGTCTGTTCTTTTTTCTCAGCTGCTGTTTTTTTCTCTTCCCACTTTTTTTTTCTTTGTCTAATTTTTTTTTCACTGTCCACTTTTTTTTTTCATTGTCCGCTTTTATTTTCTGTCCACTTTTTTTTTCTTGGTCTGCTTTTTTTTTCAGGCCACTTTTTTCAACTAATGTGTGTACATAGATTGTAAGGTTTAATACTTTTCAACTACCTCTTTGTATGTATTTGGGTTTGTGTGATGTATGTACATATGTAAGTTTTGTGTTTATTTCTTTTTGATACTTTTCAATTGCCTCTTTGTATGTATTTGGGTTAGTATGATGTATGTACATATGTAAGGTTTGTGTTTATTTCTTCTTAATACTTTTCAACTGCCTCTTTGTCTGTATTTGTGTTTGTGTGATTTATGTACATATGTAAGGTTTGTGTTTATTGCTTTTTAATACTTTTCAACCACCTCTTTGTATGTATTTGGGTTTGTGTTTATTTCTTTTTAATACTTTTCAACTCCCTCTTTGTATGTATTTGGGTTTGTGTGATGTATGTACATATGTAAGGTTTGTGTTTATTTCTTTTTAATACTTTTAAACTGCCTCTTTGTCTTTATTTGGGTTTGTGTGATGTATGTGCATACGCAAGGTCTGTGTTTATTTCTTTTTAATACTTTTCAACTGCCTCCTTGTATTTATTTGGGTTTGTGTGATGTATGTACATATGTAGGGTTTGTGTTTATTGCTTTTTAATACTTTTCAACTACCTCTTTGTATGTATGTATTAGTTTTCTTTTGTGCTATAACACACATACAGGGCCAACAAATGTAGCAAGGACACAAGGACTAACCAAGGACATTGATAACACATGTAATAAACACTATTTCCTTGTGTAGTTCAAGCTTTTTTTTTTTAGTTTTCTTTTGTACTATCACACACATACAGGGCCAACAAATGTAACAAGGAAATGAGGACTTTAACAGAGGACATTGACAACACATGTAACACTAATTCTTCACATAGTTCAAGCTTTTTTTGGGAAAATTGAACACTTATAAAAACCCCCTTCCATCCCACCTTGATTTGATGTACTTCCCCCTCAACCCAGAAATTAACACACTTCAGTTATTTTCCCCTCAAACCAGGAATTAACACACTCCATTTTTTTCCCCTCAACCCAGAAATTAACAAACTCCAGTTTTTTCCGCCTGAACCCAGAAATTAACACACTTCAGTTTTTTCACTTATAAATTTCATAAGGCTTTGTCAATTTCCAAATTAATCACATAGAAGAATTCCCTCCTCCCCTTACTTTTTGGCTCCAAATTTGCTACATGTTGTTCACAATTGGGGGTTAAAGCAGTCATCCATATATAGAAAGCACCAAAATTAAAATACCATTTCCCTGAAGAGGAATCATAAAAACTTCCTCATTGGTAATTGCTGGGTTGTTCATTACAATCGTTCCCTTTTAACAAACTATCAATTCCCTGCATCAATTTTAATATGTTTGCAGGTATAGGTTTGATATCCATCTTCCCAACCATCAACAGGTTTTTTTGATTCAGGTGAAGCCCTGGATGAAGTTCTTCAAAGATTAACCCAAGGAACAACTATGCTCACATAATGCTTCAAAGGGTGATTTTAAATTCACGGCTCCAACCGTGTGGTAGCCGTGTAGGGCCCTACACAGCTCAAATGAGCCCTTGGGGTCCCTACACAACTAAAAAGGTCCATTTCAAACACGCGCAACCCCCAGGGGGTTGTGTAGGAGCCTTGTAACACTGTACATGGCTCAAATTAGCCGTGTTTGCGGGTGCACAACCCCCTGGAAGTTGTGCCAGAATTTTGGGCACCCTCTGGACCACACTTGGGTTCTGTCAACCCAAATATGGGATTAACGCATACTTTGTGGGACTGTTGTTCCACACCTAGCAATCCCAAAGAGACATTAAAGTGAAACCAAAGTGAAATTAAAGTAAAAACTGAAATCATAAATCATTTAAAATTCTGCAAAAAATTCTTTCTCAACTCAAAAGTGAGGAAACTTTGTTTGATCAATTGAAAGTTGGATTGAATACTGAAGTATACCATAGCATTTTTTTTCATGGGAATGGTGGCAAGCCCTCCTTCTTCTGACATGGCTGCGTTGAAGGTCTACATTGATAGTCCCATCAACAAAGCTTTGGAAAAAGAAAAAAAGGATTTGGGTAATGAAACATTGAAAGCCCCAATTGCATCCTCATCAAGGGTGACAATTGAGGAACAAAATGATTCACAAATGGACATGACCTCTGGTGGTGAGTAACATTTTATGTTACTGGTCTTTGCCATATTTAATTTGATTGAAACTGATGGAGTGCATGCCATCAATATAACTATGTAACTATGGAAGATCCACTTGAACCACCTCCCTTGAGAGCTTTTCCTACTAGGGACAAGGCACAATAATATTTTCAAACATGGCAAATGAAGCATGGTTATGCTTTAACAGTTTTCAACTCAAAGCATGACCAATATTTGGATTTAGCCTGTGATAGAAATGGTTCCTATTCAGGAAATCTTCTTACTGAACCAAGTTTCAAAAAGGCAGACCCCTTTTGGCGCCTCTCCTACAAAGAAACCCAACATAACCATCAAGCATCTGAACATCCCTCTGTGCATCCTCAACTGAGGAGAATCTTGGGGGTGGCCTTAGACAATCTAATAGAAGGCATGAATGATGGGCTCAATATTTTACAACTGAAGAGAAAATTGAGCAAGATTGATGGGCAGGATTATGTTGATGACCAAACAATCTATAACACTAAGCAGAAGGTCACACTTGCAGAACTAAAGGGAAAAAGTGCTATGGAGGTACTATATGAACAGCTTGAAGAAACAAGTTGGATTCACCAGTCAAAGCTCAGTGGAGAGGGTCACTTGGAGGCCCTGTACTTAGCACATCCAGACGCAGTAAAGCTTTCAAAAAAATTCCATCATATTGCTATGTTGGATTATACTTATAAGACAAATAAGTACAAAACCCCACTATTGCATGTTGTAGGAATGAAAGCCAATTGCAAAACTTTCACAAAATCTCTTGTTTTTATAACAAAAGAAACGTTTGAGTTCTACAGTTGGTCTGTAAATTCATTAAAGGAGTTGGCTTATGATCCTGAGAGACTTCCAAAAGTCTTTATGACAGAACGTGAAAAAGCTCTGATTTGTGCTATTGAATCTAGTTTCCCTGATTCATCAAGAAAATGTTGCACTTGGCACTTGTCTAAATATATACAAGCAAACTTTAAAGTGCGCTTTGTTAATGACCTTGAAGGATGGAAAAGATTTATGACTCTGTGGGAAAAGTATGGGGTCTCAAAGACAAAGGAGGAGGCGGAGTTCAATGATGCAGAACTCAGAGTAGGTCCAAATGACTGCTTCTTATTCTTCCTAGTTTTGGGTTACAACCTTTTGACTTGTATAGTGTTTCCTGAAAGACTATGAGGATTTACTCAAGTATATGGAAAATAACATTTTCCCTATCAAAGAGAAGTTTGTAACCGCGTGGACTTGTATAAACCCAGATTTTGGAAACAAAACAACATCTTGGGTTGAAGGGGCCCATGCAACTCTCAAACAATTCCTTGAAAACTCTTTGGGAAACCTGTTAGATGTTTGGAAAAGCCTTGAGGGAACAGTTTTTAATCAAATTAAATCAGTTCATGCATCACTTTATAACTATCTAATTAAGTTAGGGACAGTTCTTCCACACTAACTGTTACCATTGGGTTACAAATTTTCTTTAGAGGCAATTCATCTTGTTAGGGAACAATTCAAGAAGTTCAAATGTGATCATGATGGCAAAGTGTGCACCAAGTCATATTCCAAGACTATGGGTTTTCCCTGTTCCCACAAAATAGGTGACCTTCTAGCATTCAGAGGATCCGTGGTACCCAAGGATGTTCATCCTCAGTGGAGGTTGGACTATGACCCTTCCAGTTCTATTTCTGTAAGTTGGCTTAAGTTGGATTGTTCAAATCACTATGTGATTAATGCTTTTTGATTAATGATTCCTAATTCACTAATGGTTGATCCTTTTGAATTTTTCAAGTGCAATGTCAATGAAATGCTAAGCATTCCTCAGTTACATGAAAAAGTGAATGCAATGATCTTGGAATCTCAAGATCATGATCAAAGCAGACTATTGAAGTATATCATTCAGAAGATTACAAAAAATTGATCAAAGCCAAGAATTGAACCTAAAGTCTTACAATCAAGTAGGGGCAGGCCAAAATTGACAGATATGCAGCAAGAACCATCTTGGTTTGAGCTTGTTGAAAAACAACTCAAGGGGTAAAAAAGGACTAGAAGGGCTCCAAACAAGAAAAGACAAAAGATTTTAAGTCTTTTCTTTTGGGATATCTTCATTTTTTTGGTTTAATGAACTTAGTTACTAACTAATGATGAATTGTTAGTCAAAGTCAGCAGAATATGAATCTGAATTTCATAGTTAAGAGGAAGAGACTGAAAGTGAATTGGGATCACTTAATTTGGACTCAGAATCCTCTTCAGAGGAAGAGAGCATGCAGCAAAGCTCAACCAGAACCTCATCTTTGGTGATTATTCATTTCATTGATCCAATTAAAGAAATGAACACTAAGTTGGTTTTAAGGATAGAAACCAAATGTTAAATACCTCAATCAAATACCCAAGAAACTAAATAGGTTCTTGGGTGAGGTTTGGGATCCAATTGGAGATGGGAATTGTGGATTTAGAGTCATTGCTAAATCTCTTGGTTATGAAGAGCATGGTTGGCTTAAAGTTAGGAAGTAAATGATTGAAACATTAGAGAAACATAAAGCATGCTCCATTAAGATGCTTGGTGGTGCAAAGGAGGTTGAAAAGATTAAAAAAAGACTTTATGTTGAATACATCAATGAAAAGATTCCCTCCTCAAAATGGCTGGCTAAATCAGACATGGGTCAAATTATAGCAGACACATATTCCAAACTGTTGAAATGAATTATTGCAACCTGTTACAATCTCACCCTCTCCTTCTCATAAGTCCCAGCCTCTCCTCCCCATCAAGTCCCTGTCATTGAACTGTCACAACCTGACACAACTTCCTCTTCTACCGGCCGTTCCTCCAGTTGTTACCATTCCATCTTCCTCTTCAACTTCCCTTCCATTGGCCACTCCTACTCTATCACCTTGCCTACCTCCCCACCCTCAATCCTCACTCAGCTTCATCCTTCCACTTCTACCTCCTTTCTTATCTTTTTATTCTCTATTCTTTCATTTCTCTTTTATTCTTTTCCTAATCAAATCAAATCTCTACGCCAACTGGTCAACTTCAACACCTCAAGATCAACCTACTCCAGCTCCTATGTGGCTAAGTCTCAAGAAAAGACTCTTAGGTTCTTCTTCTCATATTTGGTGAGAAAATACTTGTTTTCCTATTCTTCTGTCCTTATTCAATCCCTTCTTCTAACTTGCCGGCATGTAGTCTTCAATCCTATCCTCCTGAATAGCTTTGCTATTCCTGCTTGATCCTACCACAGTACTTGATCTACGGTATGTTCCTTTGTCAACACCTTGCTGCCATGTGTCTTCTTTTCTCTCTAATTCTTGTTGGATACATTCTGGTTCTATTTTCAAGATTTCTTTCAAAATAAAAGTATTTATTTTTCTCACAAACCTATATGTTTCATTTCATTGGAGTCATGTGATACTTATACTCCAATGAAAAATGGTTTTACTGATAAATAAGATCCAATGTTCATTTCCTTTGTAAAAAATAACCACTGGGTTCTATTAGTACTTGAGGGAGAAATGATTCCAATCCAACCCATTGTAGCAAAACCATGTTCCTTGATTTCTAAAAAAGCCTCTGGTTGGGTTGATCATCTCAAAGATCAACTGGAAATGTATTCTAGATTTTAATAGACTTTGACTTCATTTCATCATTGGGTTTCATATAAATTGTAATTCTAATGCAGCTAACAAGATCTATTAATATAAAGGGTTATCACATTTTGAACATCATTATGTTGAGTGTTTTGAGTTAACATCATTGTATTGAGTGTTTTGAATGATATTTTAATGGTAAGTCAGTTCAACTTGTGTTGGGATGATTCCATCACCAGCTTAACTTATGTTAAGCTTGGGATGGGATCAGCTTAACATAAGTTGAACTTGTTTTTTTTTTGGTTTTTTTACTTTAGGGCTGGCCAAAGGGCTTGTATTTTTTTGGGAACTTTTACTTTAGGGCTGGTCAAAAGACTTCTTTAATTTTTGGGCCCTTTTAATTTAGGGCTAGTCAAGTTGAAATTACTTTAGGGCTTGTCAAGTTAGTTGTATTTTTTTGTGTTTTTACTTCAGGGCTTGTTGAGTTACTTGTGTTTTTTTTTGGTGTTTTGACTTTAGGGCTAGTCCAGTTACTTTTTTTTCGAGTCTTGTTAATTTAGGGCTAGTCCATTGGATAGTACCAGTTTTTTTTATTTTGATTGATTGATTTATTTTTTTGTTTTTTTTTAACCAAAAAATGAACATTCTTTGCTTTTTTTTTGGTTGATTTCTGTTATTTTGGAACGTTTATTTAGTTTAATGGTTTTGTTAGTACCCTTTCATTCCTTTTCCTTTTCCTTTTTTTTTTTTTTTTTTTTTTTTTTGCTCACTGCGGTCCAGTGCCGTGTGGGATGCCACACGACTACACTTGAGCCATGTACAACTCCACATAGCTCAAATGTAGTCATGTGGAGCTCCACATGGCCGCAGACTGGGCTGGGTGGGCCACACAACTCCTTGAGCCGTGAAGGGTTGTACACGGCTCAAATTGGACCGTTTGGCATGCCACACAGCCCGTTTTAAACCAAATTTAAAATTACCCTATTTCAAAATAATCCAATCAATGGTTTTTCAACCCTATTCCAAAATAATCCAATCAATGGTTTTTCAAGGAGAATCAAATATTCTGAATTTCCACAAAAATTCAGATTCCATTCACTCAGAATAAAATAAAGGCAGTGTTGGGGTGGTTTTTGAATTGGGAGAATTTACACTGTTCATCCTTCAGATTTAGAAAGATGGTTTCTTAGGTTGTTGTTGAATAATTCTGTTGGTGATACTGCATTTGAAAGCCTAAGGCAAGTCAATAGAACTGCTTATCCAACTTTCAGAGAGGCAGATTTTGACATGGGCTTACTTGAGGTTGCGCATCATTTTTTAAAAAAAATGATAAAATCTGATGAGGATATTCACCCTTTTGAACAAAGGAAGTTGTTCAGAATTCTATTGGCACTTGGTCAGCCAGAAAACCCACTTTCAATATGAAATTATTGCTTCAATTTCACAGTGGAAGATTTAATTCACTCCTGGATTAAAGATCCAAGAGTTCTCAAAACTGAAATATCAACATCAATCACCACAATTATATTTCAAAGGTGTGGAACAACTATTGAATAAGGTTTTCCAGATTTTATAAGATTTTATCAAAAATGGCAGTTAAAAGATTCCACTGGGACTTGATCTTCTCTGAAAAAAAAATCCTGCTATAAATGAATCAGATTTGCAAAAAAGATATGTTTTTAATAGTCAACAGAAGCATATCAATTCATGCATAAAATTACTCTAAACCCTCTTCATTATTTATTCATGGCCTGGTGGTTCAGGAAAAATCTTTTTGTATGTGCTGGAAACGGGATAGCAGCCATGAATCTACCAAATGGAAGAACAATCCATCTCACATTTTGAATTCCCTTGGAGATCAAAACTATGTTTCAAAAATATCAAAGCATTCCAAAAAGGATTAATATCCCAAAAAAGATTCTTTGATAGTGTGTGATGAAGCACCTATGACTCATATGCAAGCTCTTTAGTTGCTTGACAGGCTACTTCAAGGTCTAATGGATTCTATTATACCTTTTAAGGGAAAGTTAATGGTTCTTGGTGGTGAATATAGGAAATTCTTCTTGGTTTTTCAAAAGGTGATGCATCCTCAAGTATTTGTTTCAAATTTGGTAAATTCTGCATGCTGGTGATATTTCCAAATTTTCAAACTTGCTTCAAATTTGTTTGTGGCAGGTTATCCTTATTTTCAAAATTCTTCAATTTCTGTTAGGGATTCTCTCAATTTTATAACAGTTTCAAATAGAATACTTCTCCCTCAGCACACAATTATCCATGAAAATAAGGAATATCATTCTTGAGAAAGATTAATCAATATTGTCTTCCCAAAATTACAAAACCACTACCTTGGTACCAGTTACCTAATTTATTGTGTTATTCTATGTTTTGAAAATACCAAACTTGGTCTTTGAAATTGAACTTGATTGATTGTGGTCAGATTGGGAACAGAGGTTATATTTTCCAAGATAGGTGATGGATTCCTTAGGAAGAGTGATGATGATTCCATGGGTAAACTTGATTTCTGACCCAGATGAATATTTTCTGCCTTTCAACATGATTTTGAAACAGTTCCCATTCAATTTGGAATTCTCAATGAAAAATAACAAATCATAAGGTTATACAATTTCAAATTTTGGTCTTTATATTCAAGATCCAGTGTCCTCCCATGGGTAGTGATAGTTTGAATTTTCAAGGTGTAGATCCAGAAGTTTCACAAAGGACATGGTTGCAACCTGGAAAAAAGATTTCATTTGAAACTGACAACATTTTTTATTGTAAGGTTTTGAATGCCATCCATCACTGAAATTAAATGCTGAGATTTCCATTATATATATGATTTTGTTTATACAGGCTTCGCTCGATGCAACATGAAAAGAAGATGAAGAGGCGACATCCAGGGTGACACCATTGCCTATTATTGTTGAAGCCAAAGAAATAAGCGCTCGCGTAGTTAAGACCGGTCGCGCAGTAGCATCATACAAGCTGTTAGCGATTTTTTGAAATTCTTCTTCAATAGACAGATGGCGCGAGTCATCATAGATAAGTACGACTTCGATCAACTGAAGCACAACAGAGCGAGGTGAAATCATCTTCTCTGGTTTGCTTCTTACTTCTACTTCTTTAGTGGCGGTACGAGTGATACTGGGGCTTTCGAGCGACGAATGCAGTCAAATTTAGGGCATTTTTACTTCTCGTACGCATTCGCAGATCATAAGCCACGCTCGCTCTTCATAGATGACGATTAAGAATTCTCCAGATCAGAGTTACGCATGTCTGGCCTTCTGAATAGCCAAATTCTTCCTGCTGCTTGTATTGCGGTTGGGTTAATCAAATGCCTCTCTGATCGGTTCTTTCTAAGAGAATCGATTCACAAAGTTCAAAGGTAACCGATCATCACTCGCATCGTTCTTTTGACCTCGTCTTGCCACTCAGGATTCTTTCTCCAGACGCGCTTTAATATCCTCAGAAAAGCCCGCAAGGACACCGAGAAGGGTTCCTAGGGCCAGTCGTCGCGGAGACAAGATTGGCCTCAGTTGGTCTAAAAGCATAAGTATTTCCCAGGCAGTCAATAACAGGTGTTGCGCCGCTTGTTACATTCGGTTTCCTGAGGAATGCCACAAGACGAAGGAAAGGTCTTCACTCACAAAATACCGAAGCGCCGAGCGCGATATGGAGGCCCGCAAGAGCACCAGCAAGCGATTTACGATTATCGATCGAGGGGGTCAGGGCGAAGAGTTCCTTGAGGGAACAAAATGTAGCGGTCCAACCGCCCAACTTTGCGCCGGTCTTGAGACCACCTTTGAGACCGGCCAGGATGACTTTGTAGTTTTTCGTCTTTTGGAAGAAGAACCAGTTCGCGCGAGTCTTCGGCAGCCGGTGTAGGTTCTCGACTACGAACTGATATCCGCCCAGTTTACCCGCCGTCGTCGCTCCCGATGCAAAACCGATCATCATCGCGCATGACGTCGGAACCAGGATCACCCTGGAGGATGGCGGCCAGTCTCCGATCCGATTCGAGATGGACATCACCCGGGTTGGCACAACGGTAGAGAGCGCTGAAGACTGAACTAAGGGTCGGACTTCTAACCTTGCACACAAGGGTTTTGGAAAAGCTGGCTCAAGCCAACTGCGGTAAATATTGAGACGATGCATGATCACTATGCATCTGGGCAGCAGCCTGGGCACGTGTCCCGGACCGCGGGCGGGACAAGAGTGCCTCGAGGGATCTCTCGCGATTAGGGCTGGACTTCGAGGCATAACCGACCCCAGATTCATTTCGGAGGCCCAACCCGCGGATATACCCGTTGGTCAGGCAGCAATTTTGGATGACCCAACCCAATAGGGCATATCAGAGTTGAAATTTATGAAAAATTTAAATTGCTTATTTCAGGAAAAAAATATATTTTTCCAATTTTTTTTTTTATCAAAAGGGCAATGTTAAATTTGCAACCCAGGGGTTGCAAACGGGCATGAAAAGCCATTCACAACCCATATGAGTTGTGAACAAAAATAAATAAATAAATAAGCAAATAAATAAATAAATAGATAGATAGATAAATAAATAAATGAATAGATAAATAAATAAATAGATAAATAAATAGATAAATAAATAAATAAATAAATAATACCTAAAATATATTAAAAATATAAATATAAAAAATAAATAAATAAATAAAAATTAACATAAAAATTTGCAACCCTACACAACCCATTCACAACTCAAAATGGGTTGTGTGGTGTTGTTCACAACCAATTTGGGTTGTGAACAGCTGTTCATGCCTCAGATGGGTTGCAAACCGTGCCACACAACCCATTCTGAGTTGTGAACAGGTTGTGTAGGGTTGCAAATTTAACATTGCCCTTATCAAAATAAACAATGGACCAATGTTTTTAACTGACAAAAATAATATTTTGAAAAAACAAAATCAATAAGCCCAACATCAGCCATTTGATCTTTTGGAAATTTTAACTCTGATACACACTAATATTGTAAGTATTGGGTAAAAACCCAGGGAATGAACTCCAATGCCCTTCTGCCTTCATTCTCATGGATCATCTGGATGATCTCCAATCACCATATTTCTTCTTAAACCTCTCCCCATCAGATTTCCTCTCAGTCTCAACACTCTCACCATCAACCTCCCATCACCCATCCTTCACTCAAATATCTCATATACATTGCCCAGTACCCTCTCCCATCACAGTATCATCCATTGTACATCCCAATAACCAGTATTCATTGCCCTGGTCAGACTGTGACCAGTACCCAACTCTGAGCTATGCCTTAACAATATTCATTTCCCTTGTAGGCAATATGATTGAAATTAAATCTCAGTATGACTCTGTTCAACTTTTTCCAGTGGCAACCAATATAATCAACACACTCAAGAATTATTGTTGCAAATATTTGTAAAATGTGGCACCATCATTTGCCATGATACTTGAAACCCAAATCAAGTTATCTTTTGTTTCAAACCACCACAAAACAATACTCAAACATCTCAATACCAAGATGATTCCTGTAACAATCCTTAACATATTTAGGACTGAAGCACAGAAGTTTCAAAAAATCAAGTTCTTTTTGGACTGTACTGTAATATCTGTCACGCAGTGGTATGTGACACCATAAAAAATACAAATGGCCTTGTTATTCAGCCATTACCATAGCCTTATTGGTGAATGCACACCCTCCCAATTTGTTTCAGGATGTAGGAGTGTGACAGGATCCTGCCTCAATTAAAAAAATAAAAGGTTGAAATTCAACTCAAGAGAAACATTGTTTTAAAATTCTTTGAGAAAAGAAAACATTGAGTCAGAGGTTCTACAATACCTGCCTGAGGTGGAAGAGCCTCAAGAATCTTATGTGCTTCTTTATTGGAGCTCTTGGGAAGAAATGTACCCTAACCTCTCCAGGATGGCTCCATACTTTCTAGCCATTCCTGCCATAAGTGCCCCATCAAATCAGATTTTATCTAAATCAAAGGCTATTTTTGGGGCTCAAAGTGCTTTCTTAGATTTTGAATCTATTGAGCTGCTGTAATTTCAAAAAGAGTGATATTTTATTTTTGGAAATCTTTCATGATTAATTTTTTTCTTAATTTTTTTTTAATTTTTATTTATTTATTTTGTATTTTTTTGTGAGAAATATTAGTGTGGCTTCCTATCT
Organism: Puccinia polysora; assembly: GCA_025617555.3. Classification (NCBI taxonomy): domain Eukaryota; kingdom Fungi; phylum Basidiomycota; class Pucciniomycetes; order Pucciniales; family Pucciniaceae; genus Puccinia; species Puccinia polysora. The sequence goes on from CM062644.1 coordinate 11,461,689, forward strand.
ATCTAAAAATTATTTTTTAAATTTACTTTTTTGTTGAAATGAAATGAAATATAAATAAAAATAAACACTCCGACCCATACCCTGATCTGGCATCAATTTTCCAAGTATCTATCATACCCAGTGTGACAGCTCATTGAGAACAACTACTGAACAAAGTTGGGCCAAAGCCATACCCAATTTCTTTTTTCAAGAACAATAATTAACCCAAAATTTTCAATTATTGGGTATTGCACAAAACTGAGTGGTTGAGTGATAACTCTACTTGCAGTACATATATTCTCTGAAGCATGTTTGGGTGGCTTTTAAATTTTTCCTGAATCTTGGTAAATTGTGCATGGTTACCATCAAAGTTCCCTGGGGGCCTTCTCAAGAACCCTTTCACCATGAAAAACCAATGATCACTTGATTACAAGTGACATAACTAAGGGAAAAGGAGCCCTTTGTGCCCTGGTATGTAACTTGTACTCAGGTGATCATTGTTTTTCCATGGTGCATTGGAAGTTTACAAAATTATCTTGGAACCTTGTACATTTTCCCCAGGTGAAAATCAAAGCTGGTTGCAATTTTCAATTCTCCCCTTGTTTTTGAAATTCTGATCTCAAAAATTATGGATTTTTTTTCATTTCTGATTTTAAATCCTAATTCACGTATCTACATAATATACCTTTGAATCAATGAGAAAAAAAAAGTTCCAAACAATTCTGCTCAAATTTTTTTCAAAAAATATTTAAAATAAATAAATATGCAACAAAAATCAATTAAGGACTTGACAAGAGAGGGCTGGTAATTGGCTTCATCCTTCTCTCAAGAATTTTTTATCTTCTCTAAGACTCATCAATAAAGGGGATCAATTGTAAAAAGCAATTGGATCAATTTTAAAGTGTTGTGACTATGTATAGAAATCACCTGCTAGTGCACCACCTCAGCCAAGCCGTTGTAGAAAAAGCCTCCAAAGTCACAAAAGTAGGTTCTGTTGAAAAAATAGGATTTTATAAGCCAAAAAATGTTGTGGTGTAAGAATACGGACAGGATGATAAGTTCAGCAGGAACCTGCTCCATTTTTTTTCTTGGGATGCACCTTTATACCCTTGGCAAGCTCATAATTACCTAAAAAGAAAATGTGCAACAGCTAATTCTATAAAAGGGAGATCTGAAATTGACATCTAATTCTTTTAATATTCTCTTAAATATTGAATATCTTGTGTTAATATGATGATTTGATTATTCCCCCTCCTATCCTCAACATTCCTCCATAAATAGTAATATTGCCACAGTCTTCCATAAATAGTAATATCCTCAAAATTTCTCCATAAATAGTAATATCCTCAACAGTCCTACATAAATAGCAATATCCTCAAAAGTCCCCAATGAATAGTAAATGTAACATCTAGAAGGATAACAGCCCATGTAATACCTTCCTCAACTTGTCCCAGTTACTTTCATGCACCCATAAGTTCCCTGAAAAATTATTCTCCTCTTTTGACAGGAAGGGTGCTCCATTTTTCATCTCCAGAAAACTGTCTGAGCATACAACTGCCAAACTGACCACTTTCTGGCACAAAAAGTTAGAACCCTTCTCAATTTTCATCTCTGATTTCTCATTCATTGGACCCCACAGTCAGGCTCCAGATTAGTTCCCAAAACTTTTCTGCAATCCCTGGTCTCCTCAATTTTCTCTTTCCTGTTGTCCCAGTTTTGAATTTCCTAATCTTGTCCCAAAATTCTGGCTTACTCATTGGCGCCTGTTGTTTTTTAGCCTTTTTAAATTCAGATATCTTTGAGCACAACCAATAGCCTTTTGCCTTTCTGGACTGTGAGACAATATATTGCGCTACCTCCTATTTCTGTTTCCTTCATTTTTCAGAACTCATGGAGCTTCTGTGGCTCAGAATTTTTTTTTTGGTGACTATGGATGCCTTCCCTTACCACAAGTTGGCTGGTGTGGCACTCTTAATTTTTTGTCTTTAAATGGCCACCATAGATTTTTGGTAGACCAAACCTTCCTGATAACCATCAGATTCAATTTTGAGTATTAGAAAACAATTATGATCCTCAAAATAACCTCAAAAATGGATTTTCAACCAGAAAAAGAAAATTATTTAATTAGCCAGAGTAACTCTCTTTCTGTTGGAATGAATAGTAAACTTCTCCTGTTCCTCTACTCCATTTTCACTTACCTGTTGCCTTCCAATCACAAGTTCTGCCTCTGCCTCCTCACACAAGTGCAGCCTCCGCCTCCACAGCTCTAACTTCACTTCTCCTATCTATGTGGCCTGCCTCCTTACACGTCTTCTCCCTAACTCAGCCGTCTTCTCCAACTCCTCCTCCCTTCTTTCCTGGAATTCCTATTTCAACCAATTTCCTTTTTCTTTACTTTATCTTTTCTTTCTTTACTTTTTCTTCCATTCTAAACTCACTCACTCTTGTCACTATCTCACCTACTTTTGCCACTATCTCAATCTTTGCTATACCAGTCTATTTCACCAACCTGGCAGCATCCTCAATACTCAAGATAAACTGTGTCCAGTACTCTCATCACTGAGTCCTGAAAAGACTCCTAGGTTCTCTGCTCATATTTGGTGAGAAAGAAGTTGTTTAGAATCTCCCTGTTTCCTTGTGCTTCTTTTCTTAAAATGCTGGTGCTATAGTCCTTGGACCTATCCCCTTTAATAGCTCTTCCTTTCCTGCTTGATCCTACTACTAGAATCTGATCTATGGTATGTCTCATCTCAACTCCTCCCTGATTCTTGTGAGCTTGTTCTTCTCTAATCTTTTGCTGCCTATAGTCTGGTTTTACTTCTTTTCTTCTTTTGAAATACATCCTCAGTTCTTTTGAACTTTATCACAATTAACATTTGAATAAAGTACAACCTTTCCTTGCCTGAACCAGGCGCAAGCATGGAGCTCATCAATCCTACAATATTGAAATCAATGATCAAAGCTATTCCTTTACTTACAGAGGATAATTTTACTATATGGAGAAAAAAAATGCTTGCTCTTCTCAACCTGGACAAACTAAAAGATGCTATGGCCACTGACAACCCTCTTCTTCCCAATGATAACACCATCCTCACATCAATCATCATCTCAAAGCTGTTGCACTCCGTGCACTCCAACATTATCATGGCAGACAACAAAGAAGATGCCAAGGATATCTGGAGTGCCTTACTCAAGCACTTTGTCTCCTCTAAACCTGCCAACCAAGCTTTTGTCTTCAAGAATTTCACTTCCATAGTATTTGACAAGGCTCAAATCCAATTATTCATTACTGAGATTAAAACCGGCATTACTTGCCTTCAGGAAATAGGAATTCTATTGCCAACAGATTTCTTGGCCTATATGATCCTTGATAAACTTCCTTCCACTTCCAAGATGAAAAGTATACACCAGTAAATCACCCATTCATCCTGCGAGTCCAAAATTACTCCTGATGCAGTTCTCAATCATCTTTGCATCCATCTCAACAAAAAAAATTTCCGTTCCTCTGGCTTCCAGCAGCTATTCCCTATCACTCTTCACAGACTCATATCAAAAATGCAAGCCCAACAAACATAAAACTCTTGCTAATCATCCTAAGCACCGCTGCTGGATGCTGTACCCTCACTTATGCCCTAAGACTTCTGGATCCACTGGTGGAGATCAAGTCAGCTATATGTCAAACTCTTGGGAACCCAATTACTTTTTATTTGTCCTCAATTCCAGCTCTTCCAATCACATTTTTTCTAATAAGGAATTATTCAATTTTATTGACTACAAACACCAAGGGAAAATAAACACCAGTAGCAGACCTGGCTCTCTGGCTATAAAAGGGATAGGAGGTGTCACTCTACAAGCCAGCTCAGAAATCATTTACCTTAACAATGTGCTCTACATTCCCTCCATCACCGCCAACCTTCTTTCTCTGCACAATCTCATCCTAAACAATTTTGATATCCTCTTTCTACCCAATGATGTGCTTTTTAAAAGGGATTCCTCAACTTTTTTTAAGGGATTTTACATCAACCACATTCCTTGCCTTAAACTGGAAACAGAGAACCTGTTCTCTTTGTTTCTGACTTCTGTAGAACTCCTTCATAAGTTGCTAGGGCATGTAAGTTACCATTGGATTCAACACAAGCTCAACATTCCAATTAAGAAGGAATCTCCCTGTGAATCATGCTCAATTTCTAAAATCACCAGGGCTTCCTTCAAGGAAAGGAACTCCAGAGCTAGTAAGATCTTCAAGGAGCTTCATCTTGATACTGTGGGACCTCTCCCCCTTTCCTCAACCAGCCACAGATACTTTCTCACTGTTGATATTGCTCTACCATTCAAATGAAAGAAAAAGATGAGATATCCCAAGGCCTGATCCACTGTATTGAGATGGAAGCTAAAAGGATAGGGTATTATCCCCGTGTTATTCACTCAGATTTTGGAACTGAATTTTTTAATGGGAAAATTGCCAGCTTCTGCCAATCCAACCATATCAAACGTTGTCTTGCTGATCCCTACACTCCTCAGCAGAATGGTCTTGCTGAGAGATTCAGTTGTACCATTCTTGACTCCCTGCGGACTATCATACTGGAATCTGGATTCTCTTCTTCCCTGTGGCACAAATTGATACACTCTTCCACCCTGAACTTAAACCAAATTCCCAACTTGAAATTCAAAAGGTCTCCTCATGAAGTATTCAAGGATTGCTCACTCCCTCTCTCCTATTTCCATCCAATTGGGAATCCTGTTTCTTTTCTCATGCAACCAAAATCCTCCCAAGGTAAACTGGATCATCCAGGGCTAAAAGGTAGACTCCTGGGGTACAACCCCGAGCTACAATCCTACCATATCCTGGCAGATAGTGGAAAAATAGTTGACACCGAAAAGTTCACCTTTCTTGAATTCATTAAAACTTCTCCTGACGCAACCCAACCTTCCAATGATTTCTTTATACCTGCCACAAAATATCCCGCAAAAACTTCAATCTCCAACCACAAATATGAATCAGAAACCAGTTCTCTGGAGATCAATTTCAACATAGCCTCAGAGCCCAAGGAAAATGAGTGCAATCCAGAGCTTGTACCCACAGAGGCTCCTGATCCTCCTGATTCCTCCACCTTCTTGGGAAGAACTCTGCGCATTTGGACTCCTAACATTTGACCTACCACGTACAGCTACTACACGTCTACAGGAGAGACCTCCAAAATTGCTCAAGCCAAGCTTACTGAGTTGAAGAACATTGAAGATAATGAAGTATGGGAAGACTTCAACAGTACTCCAAATCACTATCTTAAAACTACCTGGGCCATTTGTGATAAACCAGCCTCTTTATCAACTCCAGCAAAAACTAAAGCCAGGTTGTGTATCCAAGGATTTCTCCAGACACCTGGAGTAGAATTCAATGACACCTTTTCCCCAAAAGGAAAATTTTCTTCTCTTCTTATCCTACTTATCTTTTCCCTTGACAAAACGTTAACCATAAGGCAGTTTGATGTAAAAAGTGCATTCCTCTACGTACCTCTCTCAGAAGATATATACATCCAAACTCCACAAGAATCACATCAAATATCCCCATTTCTGCAATTGACCAAGTCACTAAGCCAATGACTTCATCAATAAAACATCCTGCTATTATGTCTTCTTCCACGTTGACACCATAGTTGTTGCTGGCAATGCTGAAAACTTCCAAACTCTTTTCTTGGCCCAATTCCCTGAATCCTCCGCTCATCCTCCTGACTCTCTGCTGGGGATGGAGATTCAATTCAACAAATCCTGCTGCACTCTAATTCAGACTAGGTTGATAAAAAAGGGGATTGAACTATTAAATCTAGAAAACTGCGATCCGGTCCTCACAACTCTTACTCCCAATATTCAGCTCACCCTGGCCAATGATCAAGATGTTCATGCCTTTTCCAATCTCAACATCAACTACAAAACATTCACTGGAATGCTCAATTACATTGCATGCAGAACTCGCCCTGATCTGGCAGCCGCTGTTTCCATTCTCTCCTGCTTCAATCACCGCCCAGGCCCATCTCACTACAGGCAAGTGATTCATATCTGGAAATATCTCAAAGGCACAATGCATCTTGCTCTGACCCTTTCTCCCAATGCTGACAATTTGAATCATTTAAACTTCTACTCCAACACCACTTGAGGCAGCAATCTTCATGACAGAAACTTCCAAAGTGGATCTATCTGCTTTTGGAAGTTGTTTCCCTTACAGTGGAATAGCAAAAAGCAAAAAATTATCTCTATGTCCTCAACCAATTCTGAAATGAATGCCCTAACTGACTGAATTAAAGAGAATAAATGGCTCTGTCACCTAATCAAAGAGCTCTGGGGAATGGCGCCTAACCCCTCTGTTTTTCACATTTAAAATAAAGGCTTACTTGACAAAGTACAACACTTTGGGTCAAACGCAAAAACCAAGCACTTAGACATAAAAATAAGATTCATACACAAACAAGTCAAGCTGAAAGCCATCTTAGTCAAGCTTGTCAACTCCTCAGCCATAATTTCTGACTCTCTCTTGAAGGCCTCAAACTATTTTTCCTTGCTAAACTTTCTAGGACCATGTTTCCGTCTCTAATCCTTAATTCTTTGCTCACAAAATATCTGGGTGTGTTGGAATGAATAGTAAACTTCTCCTGTGCCTCTACTCCATTGTCACTTACCTTTTGCCTTCCTATCACAATTTCTGCCTCCACCTCCTCACACAAGTGCGGCCTCCACCTCCACAGCTCTAACTTCACTTCTACTATCTACGCGGCCTGCCTCCTTACATGTCTTCTCCCTAACTCAGCCGTCTTCTCCAACTTCTCCTCCCTTCTTTCCTGGAATTCCTATTTCAAACAATTTCCTTTCTCTTTCCTTTAATTTTTCTTCCATTCTCAACTCACTCACTCTTGTCACTATCTCACCTACTTTTGCCACTATCTAAATCTTTTTTATACCAGTCTATTTCACCAACCTGGCAACATCCTCAACACTCACAATAAACTGTGTCCAGTACTCTCATCACTGATTCCTGAAAAGACTCCTAGGTTCTCTGCTCAAATTTGGTGAGAAAGAAGTTGTTTAGAATCTCCCTGTTTCCTTTTGCTTCTTTTCTTAACATGCTGGTGCTATAGTCCTTGGACCTATCCTCTTTAATAGCTCTTCCTGTCCTGCTTTATCCTACTACTAGAATCTGATCTATGGTATGTCTCATCTCAACTCCTCCCTGATTCTTGGGAGCTTGTTCTTCTCTAAGCTTTTGCTGCCTATATTCTGGTTTTTCTTCTTTGCTTCTTTTGAAATACATCCTCAGTTATTTTGAAATTTATCACCTTCTCTCATGGATTAGAAGATTTGTCTCAAACAAACTATGGCCAACTCATATCCCAATCAGGCAGGTATCACATCTCAGTGAAATTCACATGAATATACCTTTAAAAACATAAATAAATATCAGTGACAGCTTACCTCAGCACCTGGATCATACAATCTGGTGCTGTATCTTTCTAGAACACCAATCACCTCATGAACATGCAGAAGTAATATATGCAAGATGAACATGGAGTGCCAACATCAAACACATCAGCAACATACAGAAGTACTTTATGCAAGAGGCACATGCAGTGCAAACACCAAACACAAGATGGAAATACAGAATTACTATATGTAAGAGGCACATGTAGTGCAAATAAACCAAAATCAACCAACTAATTAGTATAAACAAGAATTATATGCAAGAGACATGTGCACCTCCAAAAAACCAGTCCCAATCACCTCATCAGTATAAAGAAGCAATATAGGCAAGAGGCCCAAACTGATTCATCCTAAATCATCCTATCAGCATACAGAAGGGCTATTTTCAAGAATCACATGCATTTCTAACAAAACCAGAACCAATCAACTCATCAGAATACAGGGGCATTATCTGCAAGGAGAACATGTAGTTTCAATCATACCTCAATCTATAACCAACCAGAAAAAGTACCTCAGTACTATTCAGAATCAATATATGAAAGTATCACCTGCAGTAACAATCATGTGTCAACCTTTTCTCAAACAGCATAAATACCTCATGAAATGTACCACTTTTTTTTCCAACCAGACAAAATACCTCATGTGGCTGTACAAATTTTGACCAACCAGAAGAAAAATCTGATTTGACTGCACCTCACTGTATCTCACCCAGACAGAGAGGGCCTCAGGTGCAGAATTTGTTGATATTTGAGCCTTTCAGTAATTTTTCCCTAGACCTTTTAATTTTTATTCCTGTCACTGCTTTCTCCCTAGTCTGTGAAATTATCATTTTTTTATTAAATAAAAACTGGATTACTAGCAAGAATACTCAAATCAACCAACTCTTGAAAAACACAGCTTGTACATACCATTTATTACCTTTATTAAATTTTCAAGAATGCTTGAAATCAACTCATCAAATCTGATCCCTTTTCTTCCCAAAGGGTCTTGAGATTTTCTCCTGGAATTTCATTTATTGTTCCTTCCAGCCTTCTAGAAGATCTGTTGCAGCATATTTAAATTACAGTCTAGTTGAGTTTGAGAGTAGTTTCAAATTCATTATCATTATTTAAATTCCTGTGAGGCTATTCATATTCTTAATTATCTAAAGTCAAAAAACCAACCTTACAATTTTTTTTTCTCTCTGAAAATTCTCTAATCATTTTAAATTTATTACAATTGAAGATCCCAGGGCGAAATGTTTTTCTATTTAAGGAGGTCCCCTCTGCCCTATCCAAGTTTTATCACTCACCATTTCATCCATCCTCCATGCAGGGAACATCCCAAAACAACCATCCCACTCAGGGACAGCCTCCATCTGTGGTAAATACCCAGAAGAATCTCCTCAGTGAATAAATCATAAAGCCACAAGAAATTGAACACAAAATTTAAGGAATCATCTTTTATCAGCACCCAAATTAAAACAAAACCAAAAGTCCAACAATAAATAAAACTTGTAAAGAAGAAGATCAAAAAAAAAGAAAAATACCCTACTTAGCTCCCTGTGGTTGAAATTATCCTTGGGATCGCAAATTTTCCATCCCTTCATGGAAACCATCAGTCTTTTAAATTGGAATATTTTTTAAAATATCAAATATATCTGATGAACCACTTGGTGGACAAACCCTTAAAAAAAATTCAAATGAATTTTTGATAGAATCCAAAGACCCTTTAAATCACAGGTAAACATCAATCTAGGTCTGATTTGAGACCAATTTTAAGTCACAAAGACACCATTGATTAATTTTTCTTCTTTTTTTTTTTAAAAAAAAAAACTCTCTGGCAGACTGACTATAGTCTTAGAAGTTTAGGCAATTCAAATACACCTTATTTTTCTAATGCTATCAAGGATTTGTAAAATATTTCATACTAAATTCCCCTCCAAGGAATTCCATAAAGATATTTTTCTAAACTAATCCCATATCCAAAGGAGTCTATACCACATGCTTCAGATTTTAAAATCTGAAGGAAGTAAAAAACACAGGGGATGTGTTTTTTTGTGTCATGAAGTTGAAAGGCACAAGGAGGTATTGGTTTATCAAGAAGATAAAAGAGTTTGTGGATTTCCAAATGTGGAAAGCAATGGCAAGAACCCAAAAGTTGCTGATGAGTAAGCAACAAGTGTAGGAATGGATTGGAAAATTTATCATTTTGATAATTTATGGATGGAGGAAAGTCAAGGATACTAGGGATTCAAGACAAATATGAAGGAATCACGACTGTGGTGGGTGGATTGGAAAGTAAGTTGTTGGATATGAACATCAATGGTGGACCTCCCCTCTTGAAAAGATGGAAAATTATTTGGATCAAAATTTAAATTCATTTAAATTGAACCAGGTATGGAAAAATTGGGGATCAAAATTTAACTCCCTGTTCAAAAAAACATTCAAACCCAAACCATCAAATCATCATCTTGACCTTGTTGATGTATGTAGAATCATAGCCCCAAAATCATCAGGTGTTGGTAACTGATGTAACCAAGTTGTTTTTTAATATTCCTGTTTTATTTTATGTCCAAGAAGGAATTTGTTTGGTTGTTGTGTTAACATGATGTTAGAGATTACTCTTTTATAACTAGTTCAGCAATCAAAACTTTCAGACATGTGTGGGTGTGGTCCAATAGTAAGTTCTTGTTTCAGAATAGAGAATTCCACAATTTACTGAGCCAAAC